>SNQJ01S0104373.1:11909-28251 GCA_010110895.2 Picea sitchensis | reverse complement strand
ATATTATACAATCAGTTTTAAATTAATTTATTTAATTTTAAATCCCTAATTCGAAATAAAACCTCCTTTCTTTAATTTACTTACTAATCACCTAGCTAATCCTTAATTAAATTAACCACTTCAATTAATTAATCTTCATAATTATTCTCATTTAATTGATTGATTAATTATCACTAGTAAATGTATTTAGATTTAAATATTTAATATAAATCAAACATTAATATTTTAATATTTAATGTTTAATCTAAATTAAGCATTACTTTTTTTTTATATATTTAATATTTAATATAAATCAAACATTAATATTTTAATATTTAACCTAAGTTACACATAAAATAAGGAAAAAAAAAATTAAAATAATAAATGAATTAAAAAAAACTAGAGTCGAGCAGTGGGTCCTCGCATGAGGCCTACGTGCCCACTTATTCTTACAAAAACCTACACCTGCCATCTCTTCGAAACCTATGCGTCCTTCCTCTGCTACCTCCTTCTCATCCACTGAGACCTTCCTCGCATCATTCTTTCTTCAGCACAGATCTTGCCTTTGCTCTATTGTTCTAAGCACTTTTCTAGCGCTGGCCACTATTGTATCTGTTGCCAGATCGTTTGAAGAAACAGAGTATATTGATATGGTCACTGACAAGATCTAGGACCTGGAGTCCAATCTCTTTAAAATCTTGGGAACCAATCCCAAGTCTGTACAGTTTGCAGAGTTCGCTCTCAGGTATGGCAAGAGGTACGATTCAGTCCGCCAGCTTGTGCACAGATTCAATGCTTTCGTGAAGAACGTGGAGTTGATCGAGTCAAGAAACAACATGAACCTTCCTTATACTTTGGCAATAAATGGTAATTTCATATTTTTGCAGTGCGAAATCTGGAAGTATTGGAATTTGTAATGAAGTTTATTGATTTGCAATGTTGATTTTGAGATTGTGGTGGCTTTTACCGGGCTATTCAACCGGTTAATTCTATTAATTTATGAATCTTGGATATTGTATTCTTCAATAGTGGCTTTTGTCCCTGCCTTTAGTCTAGGAGTTGTTCTGTAATCTGACAAAGAAAAATCTCATTTTAGCCATGAAGAACTATTTTATGCGATTTTGACATTTCAGACAAAATCCCCACCCTCCATTACCATATTTGAGTTTTTAAAAAAAACATATTTGCAGCTAATAAATCTATAGGAAGTA
Source organism: Picea sitchensis (assembly GCA_010110895.2). NCBI lineage: Eukaryota > Viridiplantae > Streptophyta > Pinopsida > Pinales > Pinaceae > Picea > Picea sitchensis. The sequence continues at coordinate 27,061 of SNQJ01S0104373.1, read as the reverse complement.
AACTCCACGCTTTCTTATTACTGGGGTAAATAATGATGGCCCACTTCTCGGATCTTCATCTTCTTTATCCAAATCTTCTAAAGGAAGCAAAATAATTAATCAATTACAGTGGCAATGGCCAGGGAAGAAGGGGAACGAAAAGGTGGGACTAGATATTCATCTTGTTTGTGGTGTACCCAAAGCTGTTACAAGACTCATGGTGATGGTAAGCCCAATTCTGATGCAGTCTCCTCCTTTTTCAATGTCATTCTCAATGGCTTCTCCGAAAAGCTGGTACACTAATAATTATTCTTATTCCCACTCTTCTCCTTCACTTCATTCATCTTAAATATTAGTTTCCAACAGTTTCTGCATACAAATGGGTATTCAACTTCAATATTAGTGTCCAATGGTTCCTGCTCACAATTGTGTATTCATCTTCCATATTAGTGCCCAACAGTTCTTGCTTACAATTGGGTTAGTAGTTAACATAAACATTTATGTATGCGTATGTCTTGTTATTGTGCACGTGCATATGCTATGATCTACCTGGTCCTGGCCCGAGAGAATGCATGCCTTGCAGACACATCTCATATATTACAAAAGATTACTAAAAATTATTGAAAGCCTGTTTGTTTGTCTGTCTTATGTCAGGACATCTACGAAAGAATTTAACGAGGATAAAATTAATGAATTTATTAAAAAAAAAAAAAAAAATTCCCTCGTGGCCTCTGTTATGAGGTTGAACATTTTGGTTATGAAATCTCTTAGTTAGCGCTTCATCCAAAACTGTCTAAATGATTTCCCCATTTGAGTCGAAGACTGCATCTTATTGCAGCGCAATGCAAGGATTGGTTAACTGGGTGAACTGTAGTCTCGAATGCCTGTGGACAGTACTCCCAACTAACAATGGGATTATTGTTCATACATCATATTTTTTTGGAGACAATTGTAACAACCCTAGTTGTATGTTTTACTTTGGTAATTTGTTTTTTTTTTTTTACATTTTCAATTCGTATTGCATTTATTTTTTTATATTTGTTTTAAACTTTCTGTGTTTGGTTTGCAGGTTAGGCGTAGCTGGAGTTAGAGCTTTGAGTTTTGGCCCTTAGGCCCAGATTTTAAACCAAAAGCTCTGATACCATATGTAAGGGTCGAATAGATTTAACGTCAATAATTACATAAATTGTAACAGTATTGATTTCAGAAAATTCACTAATTTCTTTTAATTGAGAAAAACAGTAAAATTCAAATATTCCTTTAATTGAGCACAATCACATATAAATTTATCAACAAATAATAAAATTTTATAGCAAAATAAAACAAATACACAATTTAAGTTACCTGGGTCTGATGCTAATTTGCCTTGTTTCCTTGCTGTTCCCTTCCTGCTGCCTGATGCACTGACCAACACAGCTCAAACCTACTATCCTCCCTGCCAACTAGGACAACTACCTAGCTCCAGGATATCATATGGATATCCTGACCCCCGTGCCCAAAACCTCCAGCAAACTGGTGCCTGTACTGATCCAATCCGAATCCAAAATTCAACTCCCCCCTCTACAAACCTAGGAGGGCCCCATAAAACAATCCCCAATATCCCGTAGAATCATCCCCTTCGTAAAACTCCTTCCCCTCCATATCCTTCCTTCACCGCCTCTTGCATTTACTTCCTTATCCACCCATTTATTACCTTATCCCCTCATAATTAATATCTTACCCCTTTTAATTAATATCTTATCCCTTTCCGTGTACGTAACTTTTTCTTAATTTAAACAATATAACTTATTATCCCTAGTTATAAATACTTAATTAATATCATTAGACCAATTGTTGTTTAGTTATTAACATGTTAGGAAAAATTAATTACCTAATAAATCTTTTACTTAATAATCCCTAAGTATATTTTCTATTAGGGTTGTTACAATTACAAGTATCATGTTGGTATCATAGTAAGCTCATAATGATTACCATATTGTTAGTCTTTCACAATTGTATTATTCTCTATTACTATTGGTATACTATCTAGGCATTATAGGGGCATGTTTGGAGTCAAATGACACATGCCAAAAAGTGTTTGTAATAGGACATGATGCTAGTTACAATACCTCAGAACTGATGCCATTAGAAACAGAGTCAACACTAAGGCCAACTAAGGAGAACAAACAGAACACACTAATTAATCTAGGAGTCAAGCATGCAAATAAACCAACTTTGCAATATGACTAGACCATCCTTATTTTAAATGCTTCATGTAACATATTTCATTGACATACTGTGATCTTGGTCTCTCTTGGAAGTACTTTCATTGACAACGCCAATGCTCTTTTCTCATTTAGTCGACCAACCTACTTTAGTGGATTCCTATTGAAGATGGAAGAGGGTGATTCAATCCCAAACAACTTGTTGAAATTGAAAAGGCATCCTTGGTGAGTTCTTAACAATTTCTAGAGATGTAGATAAGATGAGATAATGCTATTAATGTCCAATAACCTAATTGAGTGGATTCCTAATGAGATAATTTTATTAATGTTATTAAAGTACTTTCATTGACAACGCTAATGCTCTTTTCTCCTTTAGTCGACCAATTTACTTTAGTGGATTCCTAATGAATATGGAAGAGGGTAATTCAATCCAAAACAACTTTTTGAAATTGAAAAGGCATCTGTGGTCAGTTCTTAACAATTTTATTTAACATCCTGCTCTGGCGCTCTGGCGCACTGAGCGAACTTATTCTTTGAGGACACTTGCTCGCAAGTGATCTGGATTATTATGCTATTAAAACATTGGATTTTGATTATGAGATGTTATGGGTTGATGACATGTTGTTTTACTGCATTGACATAGACATGTGTTATTGAATCGGTTTTACTGAGTGTGTAGGAGTTTGGACCTCGAGGATGCAAAGGCATCGATGGAGCCCCTTAGACTCTGGATCGAGTCGGGGAGTGTACCATTGGGGTTTGATTGTTTTACTGTGATATTAGTGCATATGATTAGATGATATGATATGGATATAGTCTGATATGATTCGTTAATGATTCAAGCTGACAATAGCTTTCTGACCAGCATCACATGTGGAATAAAGGGGTCACGCACGACTGCTAGAGATGTTGAGGGAGAGGTGTGGACAACAACCCTACCACAACCTACTAGCACTTCCGTCATGGCTCAAGCTGTAGGTTAATGTTTACCTAGTTCAAGAGGACCCACGATGCCATGAGGGTGGATTGCCACAGTCTCTCACGATGATTCTAAGGGGTGCATAGTAAGACGGGGGCCTTATTCCTTAGAGGCCCTTAGTCTCCCACAAGTTCACCTGGTGGAGTATTGACTCCAGGGGTTTTTGATGTCTACCAAGTCAGTCAAGAGGTGAGTGGCACCCTTTGAGCACGTGGTGCATCCTGAAGGGCACGTCACACAAGAAAAATGGAAAGAGGTGAGTGGAACCCTTGGAGCACGTAGTGCATCCTGAAGGGCATGTCGCGCAAGGGAAACAAATTAAGGCAAGTGGCACCCTTGGAGCACCTAGTGCGTCCTGAAGGGCACGTCGCGTTGTTGATGATAAATGAATGAACCTAGATGGCCTTAGGATGAATAAGGTGTTAAGAATTAAAAAAAAAAAATTCCCTAATAAAATGTCTCCTAGTACGAAAATTTAAGGTCTAAGTCTAAATTATGCTAGTGGTAAAATTTTATCTATCTATTTAAAAATAAAAACTAAAAAAAAATAATATTTGTACTCTTCATTAAATCTTGTAATAATAAGGGGGTAATCAATTTAAATGATTCATAAAAAAGGGGTAATCAATTTAAATGATTCATAAAAAAAAAAAAAAAAAAAAAAAAAAAAAAAATAATTATTTTATTATTTATGATAATTTAAAATTATTAACTAAAAAGGAAAAGGAAAAGGGTTAATTTCCACACACAAATTTCTACACTTGCCAATTTGAGTCCTAAATGAAAAGAGGAAAGAGGGAAATCTAAAATATTTAGGAAACTAGGAAAAGAGGGAAACATAAGAAGAAAAGGGAAACCCAAGGGAAAAACCAGAAAGTCAAACTTAGTAAGGTATCTGCCATTAAGAACTTTCTAATTCAAAACTAAACTAGCAAATTGATAATGGGGAAAGTTATTAAAACCTGTAAGAGAATTTGGGGACACCTAGGAGTGACTCTCAGTGGGTGAGGGAAATAAGGGAATTTAATTAATTAAATAAACTAATTTGTGGAGGAATGAAGGGGATGGGTGACACTTGTACGGGGAGGAATTTTTAGGTTTTGATTTTTAAAAACTTAATTAAATGAGATTTTAGGAAAGTAAGGGATTTTGAAACTCTATATAATGAAGGGAGGAGAAGGATGAAGGATCGCTTCTATTTGAATAATGTTACGCTACAAAAATCTCTACTTGACTGACTTAGCTTGTGGGAATTGGGATACCCAGCTCGGTGAGGAGTGGTAGTTCAGCCTTGCGAGGTGAGTTGGTAGCTAGTTGAATCTATGGATAGTGTGTGTGGCCCCTTTGTGCCTTGGGGGCCTAAGGGGGAATAAGAGTACCACTAGAATTGGTTGGGAGGTACCGGTGAAGTCTCGTCGGTCGACAAGCAGGATTTGCATGGAGCGCGCGGGACGTCACTCAGAGTGGGCGATCAGGCAACGATACGCTCTCTTCATTTTTCTATGGTAGATTGTGTAGGATTTATTCTTGGATCTGCATGTTTAATGGAGTAAGTAACCTCATTGTCTAGATTGATGATTGAATTCCTTTCATAGCCTAGTTCGATGATTGATTGACTCCCATGGCCTTCGTTTCCTCGCAGGTCTTGAACTCCTTCTGGTGGTTTTGCCTATCATCCCTAGCTCATCAGTCATCGCTTGGGAAGTCAGCCATGAGCTTGATCTACGGTCGTCACTTCGGTGTTAATAGACCTATGCATCTCAATGCCCTGCCTTTCTATGCAAGGATAATGATCAAAGGGCGAACCTATTATCCATATACCTCCATTGTTGTCCCTAGATGATTGTATCCTTTCATTTCTCTTATTGTTGTCTACAATTTGTATTGGTATTCTGGCAATAGAAAAATGAATTGATTCATGTCTGCATTTTGTATTTGTATTCTGGCAATGAAAAAATGAATTGATTGATGTCTGCATTTTGTATTTGTATTCTGGAAATGGAAAAACAAATTGATTCATGTCTGCATTTTGTATTGGTATTCTGGCAATGGAAAAATGAATTGATTCATGTCTGCATTTTGTATTTGTATTCTGGCAAAGGAAAAATGAATTGATTCATGTATGCATTGTGTATTGGTATTCAGACAATGTAAAAATGAATTGATTCATGTTTGCATTTGGTATTGGTATCTTGGAAATGGAAAACCGTTTTTCCTTTTAAATGTTGCCAGAGATTTCTGTTTTAATTGCCCACTTTTTTGAGTTCAAATGAGATTGAGTATACTATTTTAAATGCCCACGTTTTTGTTCAAATGAGATTGATTTTACTGTTTTAAATGCCCAAGTTTTTTCTTTCAAATGAGTCTGAGTTTGTTGCTCTAAATACCCATGTTTTTTCCTTCATATGAGACTGCGTTTACTATCTTAAATGCCCATATTGTTTCTTTCAAATGAGACCAAGTTTACTCTTTTAAATGCCCACGTTTTTGCTTTCAAATGAGACTGGATTTGTTGTTCTAAATGCCCATGTTTTTGCTTTCAAATGAGACTGAATTTGTTGTTTTAAATGCCAACATTTTTTCTTTCAAATGAGACTGATATTGTCGTTTTAAATTCCCACGTTTTTTATTTCCAATGATGGACTGAGTTGTTGTAGGAATCACCCACGAATTTAGCCTTTTAAATCTAGTTGCTCGAATGACCACGGTTTTGGTAAATAAAAATTGATTATGTGCATGTTGAATTTGCCCACCCTTTTGTTTTCTATTCAATTCATAATTGACTTGCAGTAATGAACAATTAGTTAAATGGATAACAATTAGTTAAATAAAATGGATAACAATGAGTTAAATGCCTTACTATTGCAAGATTCATTGCTATGTAATGGTCCCATTAAATGCCTTGATTTTTTCCAGCAAATAAAATGGATAACAATGAGTTAAATGCCTTGTTATTGCTAGATTCATTGTTATGTAATGGTCATATTAATTGCCAGAACAATTGCTATAACAATGTAAATGGCTAGCAGATTCATTCTTTGGATTAAATGACACAACGAGTTAAATGTTAACTAACACCTTAAATGCCTTGCTATTGTTGTATTACTTGTTGTGACAATAGTCATGTAAACTACCTTGTTAGTGTGCTTTTAATTGTCATGTTAATGGTCATGTAATTGCGTTGTTATTTATATATTAATTGTCAAGTAACAACTATGTTAATTTCTTCGATAAATTGCTCCAGCCCTGCTAATAGTTAGTAGTTTCCTTCTAATATTATTAGACATATAGTATTATTAGTTCGGTCAATATAACTAGACTACATGCTGAGATTTAATTGTTCATAAGTGTTATAATGATAGAATTCTACTTTAAGATTGTAAATGTTGTTATTTAAGTTAATGTCTAGTTGGGTGGAGAATTTGGATTAACATAGACTTGACCGATTAGGTTGTGTTAAAGATTAAAATTTGATTGGTAAGTAAAGAATGGATTGCAAATTTAAGACTCGCTCGATTGAATTTTCATTAAGGATACAGGGCATTTATAATTATGGTTTTACTATTGACAACTTAGATTTGCAAAATTAATTATATTAACATTTATTTAGCTGGCACATTATTGTCTGATTGTAACTTGACGTGTCGTGTTAGAATGGAACCCTTGTTAAAATTGAATGGAATCAGAGACCAGTTAGACTGTGTGATTGGTTCGGGCGGGGACGAAGTCATGTGGGTTGGCGTTACCCCTTGTCTTCGTCCTCTTGTGTCTCGTCAACCTTTTTTGGGGTAGGTATATTCTCCTAGTGAGTATTCGGTTCCTATCTCATTGGATTTTTCTTGAGTCTTGGTCTCTTTTGTTTTGCGCCAAGGTTATTGACGCATCTATAACCTGAGGAATGGCATGATTCCTGATAAGGGGATCATGGCGCGCCCTGGGGATAGCGGCGAATGAGATCTTGTCCGGAGTAGGTTATTTTGTGTGAGTACTGACGAGCATGCAAGTTTCTCTTGGCACAAGGGCCAAATGCATTCAGGCGTTAGGTTTGTGCGCCTTGAGGTTCTAGTATTTGTTCATCTAGGATGTGATGTCAGTATGGGGGTGTTTCCCCTTAGCTTGTAGGTGTGGATGTGTCTGCGTCGAAAGGGTAGTCATCCTCCTTGTTATTTTGCGCATCTTTTCCAGTGGTCTTGAGTTGGTGTGTGGTGTCATAGACACTTGTTTCCTGGACTGTGTGCTAGTGTTCATCGTCACTGGTGTGATTAAATCATTTTTGTCATCGCCTTTCTTGCCTCTTAACTCCTGGAAAAAAAAATGAAAACAAAAAATAAAATTCTTCGCTTATTGTCGTAATGATGGGGTCGTTACATATGGTATCGGTGCGGGTTCAACCCGCGACTAGGGATCACTAGGAATTTCATTGATATGATTTGATTAGAATGTTTCTAATTGAGTTGACTTGTATGCGTGCAGGTAATCATGGTTAGAGGACGCCACGAAGGCAGACAATGGGGTGATAGGGGAGGAGGCACAACACCTCCAGTAGCATCCATGCCTGAGGGTTCTAACCCCCATGGAGATGAACATGTTGTTGGGTAAGAGCATATAGCAGTTAGTGATGCGGTCGAAATGATGAGATCTTTTCAGCACATGTCTGGGGCAATGATCAGTTGTTTGGACAGAGATGAGGCTAGAGCGTCGGCACCCCTGGAGGGTCCACCATGCGCTCTGGTTAGTATTGGTAGCATTCACCGAGAGCTCGAGAAGGTCAAATTTCTTGAGTTCTTTGGTCCCTCGGACGGCGCAGCCACCGAGGAATGGTTGGATAATATTGTGATGTACTTTTCACTTCGCGATTATACCTCCAACATGAAGGTATACATGGCGGTCTTCCAACTAAAGGTAAGCTCTCTTCTATGGTGGAAGACGCTCCTACTGCAACTGAATATGTACGCCGAAGACATTTCATGGGAACTGTTTGAGGAACGGTTTCGAGAGAGATACCTATCATAAGAATTCATTGAGCATTATCTCAAAGAGTTAAACGCCTTACGACAAGGTAGTTGTACAGTGCCTGAGTATGAGGCCCATTTTATGGAGCTACTCCGGTATGCTCTGCATCTTAACACTGAGAAACATAAGGTCAACAGGTTTGTGTTTGGCCTTAATGACAACATATGTGACAAGGTTAGGATTTTGATGCCTCAAACCTTGCATGATATCATCCAGAAGGCTCTCATAGCAGAGGAGGAGCTTATCAATGGGGGTTATACCAGGACTCCAGCAAGACCAACAGGGTAGGTTTCATCTGGTGCACAGCAGCATCAAACACCAGCCAGACATACACCAGGGTATCGTGGCTTCCATAGGGGATCCACTTTCACTACACCTCGGTGACCGATGCCTCAGCAGAGGACACCTTATCGGGGACCATAGCATCAACAACGACATCGCCTGCAACAACAACTGTTTAGGCATGTTCAACAAAAAAGACCAGGATTCTAAGCCTATGGGCCATCATATTCTACTTCAGGCACCAGAACTATTGGGTCGAAGAAGGGGTGTTGAACGTGTGGGGAGCCACACTACCAGTGTGATTTATCTGTGGAGAGGACTAGAGCATCTGGATCAGATAGACCGACTACCCTAGGAGATATGGGCAAGGCCCATTGTATTCATGTAGCGATGAATAACCGCCAAGTAGAGAATCAGTTGACTATGATCGATATGATAGGTACCGTCGCTGACCAGACCCTTAGTATTTTGATAGATCTCGGTTCCCGAATGACCACGATTTTGGTAAATAAAAATTGATTGTGTGCATGTTGAATTTGCCCACCCTTTTTTTTTCTATTCAATTCATAATTGACTTGCAGTAATGAACATGATTTCGCCTTGAAACTGTAACTACGTTTTCCTTTGAGTGATGGACTGTATTGATGTTGATTGGATACATTTTCCTTTAATTGTTTAGTTGTTGTCGACTGGGTACGATTGGCCACCATGTGGACACTACATGTTTGCTAATTTTTCCACAACAAATTAAATGGATAACAATTAGTTAAATGCCTTACTATTGCGAGATTCATTGCTATGTAATGGTCCCATTAAATGCCTTGATTTTTTCTAGCAAATAAAATGGATAACAATGAGTTAAATGCCTTGTTATTGCTAGATTCATTGTTATGTAATGGTCATATTAATTGCGAGAACAATTGGTATAACAATGTAAATGGCTAGCAGATTCATTCTTTGGATTAAATGACACAACGAGTTAAATGTTAACTAACACCTTAAATGCCTTTCTATTGTTGTATTACTTGTTGTGACAATAGTCATGTAAACTACCTTGTTAGTGTGCTTTTAATTGTCATGTAATTGCATTGTTATTTCTATATTAATTGTCAAGTAACCGTTATGTTTATTTCTTCGATAAATTGCTCCAACCCTGCTAATAGTTAGTAGTTTCCTTCTAATATTATTAGACATATAGTATTGTTAGTTCGGTCAATATAACTGGACTACATGCTGAGATTTAATTGTTCATAAGTGTTATAATGATATAATTCTACTTTAAGATTGTAAATGTTGTTATTTAAATTAATGTCTAGTTGGGTGGAGAATTTGGATTAACATAGACTTGACCGATTAGGTTGTGTTAAAGATTAAAATTTGATTGGTAAGTAAAGAATGGATTGCAAATTTAAGACTCGCTGGATTGAATTTTCATTAAGGATAGAGGGCATTTATAATTATGGTTTTAGTATTGACAACTTAGATTTGCAAAAGTAATTATATTAACATTTATTTAGCTGGCACATTATTCTCTGATTGTAACTTGACGTGTCGGGTTAGAATGGAACCCTTGTTAAAATTGAATGTAATCATAGACCAGTTAGACTGGGTGATTGGTGTGGGCGGGGACGAAGTCATGTGGGTTGGCGTTACCCCTTGTCTTCATCCTCTTATGTCTCGTCAACCTTTTTTTGGGTAGGTATATTCTCCTAGTGAGTATTTGGTTCCTATCTCATTGGACTTTTCTTGAGTCTTGGTCTCTTTTGTTTTGCGCCAAGGTTATTGACGCATCTATAACCCAAGGAATGGCATGATTCCTGATAAGGGGATCATGGTGTGCCCTGGGGATAGCGGCGAATGAGATCTTGGCCGGAGTAGGTTATTTTGTGTGAGTACTGACGAGCATGCAAGTTTCTCTTGGCACAAGGGCCAAATGCATTCAGGCGTTAGGTTTGTGCGCCTTGAGGTTCTAGTATTTGTTCATCTAGGATGTGATGTTGGGATGGGGGTGTTGTCCCTTAGCTTGTAGGTGTGGATGTGTCTGCGTCGAAAGGGTAGTCATCCTCCTTGTTATTTTGCGCATCTTTTCCAGTGGTCTTGAGTTTGTGTGTGGTGTCATAGTCACTTGTTTCCTGGACTGTGTGCTAGTGTTCATCGTCACTGGTGTGATTAAATTGTTGTTGTCGTTGCCTTCTTGCCTCTTAAATCCTGGAAAAAAAAATGAAAACAAAAAATAAAATGCTTCTCTTGTTGTCGTAATGATGGGGTCGTTACATATGGTATCGGAGCGGGTTCAACCCGCGACTAGGGATCACTACGAATTTAATTGATATGATTTGATTAGAATGTTTCTAATTGAGTTGACTTGTATGCGTGCAGGTAATCTTGGTTAGAGGACGCCACGAAGGCAAACAATGGGGTGATAGGGGAGGAGGCACAACACCTCCAGTAGCATTCATGCCTGAGGGTTCTAACCCCCATGGAGATGAACAGGTTGTTGGGCAAGAGAATATATCAGTTAGTGATGCGGTCGAAATGATGAGATCTTTTCAGCACATGTCTGGGGCAATGATCAGTTGTTTGGACAGAGATGAGGCTAGAGCGTCAGCACCCCTGGAGGGTCCACCGCACGCTCTGGTTAGTACTGGTAGCATTCACCGAGAGCTCAATAAGGTCAAATTTCCTGAGTTCTTTGGTCCCTCGGATGGCGCAGCCGCCGAGGAATGGTTGGATAATATCGCGATGTGGTTTGCACTTCGCGATTATACCTCCAACATGAAGGTCTACATGGTGGTCTTCCAACTAAAGGTAAGCTCTCTTCTATGGTGGAAGACGCTCCTACTGCAACTGAATATGTACGCCGAAGACGTTTCATGGGAACTGTTTGAGGAACGGTTCTGAGAGAGATACCTATCATAAGAATTCATTGAGCATTATCTCAAAGAGTTAAACGCCTTATGACAAGGTAGTTGTACAGTGCCTGAGTATGAGGCCCATTTTATGGAGCTACTCTGGTATGCTCTGCATCTTAACACTGAGAAACATAAGGTCAACAGGTTTGTGTTCGTCCTTAATGACAACATATGTGACAAGGTTAGGATTTTGATGCCTCAAACCTTGCATGATATCGTCCAGAAGGCTCTCATAGCAGAGGAGGAGCTTATCAATGGGGGTTATACCAGGAATCCAACAAGACGAGCAGGGTAGGTGTCATCTGGTGCACAGCAGCATCAAACACCAGCCAGACATACACCAGGGTATCGTGGCTTCCATAGGGGATCCACTTTCACTACACCTCGTTGACTGATGCCTCAGCAGAGGACACCTTATCGGGGACCATAGCATAAACAACAACATCGCCTACAACAACAACTGTTTAGGCATGTTCAACAAAAAAGACCAGGATTCTAAGCCTATGGGCCATCATATACTACTTCAGGCACCAAAACTACTGGGTCGAAGAAGAGGTGTTGAACGTGTGGGGAGCCACACTACCAGTGTGATTTCCCTGTTGAGAGGACTAGAGCATCTGGATCAGATAGACCCACTACCCTAGGAGATATGGGCAAGGCCCATTTTATTCATGTAGCGATGAATAACCACCAAGTAGAGAATCAGTCGACTATGCTTGAGATGATAGGTACCATCGTTGACCAAACCCTTAGTATTTTGATAGATCTCGGTGCTACCAAGAGTTTCATTTCTGGTGCAGCACTAAAAAGGATCAAGGTAAAGGCAGTCAAACATGATAAGTTTAGCTTCGTAGAGATGGCCTTGGGAGCCAAACAAAAGGTTGGAGGAAAGGTTACGGGCTGTATCCTTAACTAGGGAGATTTTGTCACTAGGTCCATCCTGAATGTCACGATCTTAGGCTCGTATGACGTTGTGATCGATATGGATTGGTTAGAATCACATGAGGTGATACTCAATTTCAAGACGAAATGTTTGAGCTTGGTTGATGATGAGGGACAAAGACGTGTGATTGGAGGCTGGAACCAGGGATTTTACCTAAGGTTCATGTCTTCCTTGCAGCTTCAGAAGAGCATGCGCAAGGGGTGCAATCTTTATGTGATCCTTTTGTTAAACATGAAGGGAGTAGCGGAAGGTCTAGAACACCTTCTAGTGGTGAGAAAGTTTATGGATTTATTTCTGGAGGAGTTACATGGGATGTTGTCGGCGAGGGAATTGGAGTTCACCATAGACCTAAAACCGGGGACTAAACCGATAGTGAGAACGTCTTATCGGATGTCGACCTCGAAGTTACAGGAGTTCATAATGAAACTAAAGGAATTGCTAGACCTGGGACTGATACACCCAAGTGTGTCACTGTGGGGTGAGTCTGTTATTTTCATAGGAAAGAAGGATGGGTCGTGGAGGCTCTGCATTAACTACCGTCAATTGAACAAGGCCATGATCAAGAATCAATATATGTTTCTGAGGATAGATGATCTGTTCGATCAGATGAAGGGTTCGATGGTGTTATCAAATATCGATTTGTGATTAGGGTACCACCTGTTACAGATTAAATAATATGACGTCTCTAAGACAACCTTTAAGATGAGGTTTGGATATTACGAGTTTACTATTTTACCATTTGGATTGAAAAACTCCCCAGGGGTATTTATGAGTTTGATGAACGGGGTGTTCCGCGAGTACTTTGACAAGTTCATCCAAGTATTCATTGATGATATTTTGATTTACTCTCGGACGACGGAGGAGCGTGACACGAACTTGCACTTAGTACTATAGTGTCTGCGAGAGCACAAATTATATGAGAAGTTGTCCAAATGCTCATTTTATCAATCGAAGATTCACTACTTAGGGCATGTCATCTCCGTTGAAGGCATCATCGTGGATCCAACAAAGGTCAAGGATATTATCGAATGGTCTGCATCGACGAATGTCCTAGAATTTCATAGCTTCATGGGTTTAGCAGTATATTATCGATGGTTCGTTGAGGGATTTTCGAAGATAGCAAATCCAATCACGAAATTGAAGAAGGAAAACAAGAAGTTTGTTTGGATCGAGAAATGCACGGAAGCATTTCAGAGGATCAAGGAGTTATTGACATCGACACCGATACTAAAGGTCCCTGACATGGATGCAGACTTCTTGGTATGCACTGATGCATCCACGGAAGGCTTAGGCAGAGTCTTGATGCAAGGCAGATGAGTGATCGCTTACATCTCGAGGAAACTAAGAAGGCATGAGGAGAACTACGCGACGCACGATTTGGAGTTGTTAGCCATCATATATGCCTTGAAGGTTTGGAGACACTACCTTGTTGGATGAAAATTCAAACTAAAGACTAACCACTGTGAACTACAACACATCTTTACACAAAGCGACCTCAACGCGCGACAATGGCATTGGTCGAAATTTCTTAGCGAGTATGACTTCGAGATTACTTACATAAAAGGAACAGTGAACTAAGTGGCAAATGCATTGAATCGGAGACCACGCATCTTTTCAGTGTTGCCTCTTCAGACGAATCTACATGAGAAGATTCCAACTTTACAACGTGACGATGACTGGTACAAAGAGGTCAAGGTTTGATAGAAATGGTTTATTGAGGTTGAAAAATCTGTAGAGACCTAATTTAATTAGCCTATTAAATTTCATAAATTTTAACAGATAATATTAAATCTCAAAAATTTTAACAGATAAGATTACTTCTATGCAAAACAATAAGTAATTTCTTTCATTCAGCATATAAGCAGCATAAATTATATTTACGAACACCATGCTAATAATTTACATAATCATCAAATAACTCAACACATTTATAAATAAAATACCTCTTCCTGATGCTAAACTCTCGCTTATCTGGTTGTCCTCCTTGCTTCCTTGCCTAGCCTACTACTTTGACCAAACCCTGCCCAAACTGACTAACCACCTAGCCAGCTAGGAGTAGCCTGTCTGTCTCCCTAGCTCCAGGATACCATAAGGAATCCTGGTCCCCATGCCCAAAACCCCCAGCAACCCGGTGCCCCCTACAATGGTTCACCAAAACTCCAAAACCAAACTCCCAACACCAGAAAAGTATGCAAACCAGAAATACAGTCCTCTCCTCCCCAAACTTTCATAATGCTCCCCTGTAGGACTCTTCCCCATCATATCTCCCCCCATCCACTGACTCCCTATCCTCCATTAATTACCTTATCCTCCCCATTATTACCTTATCCTTCCCCTTTATTACCTTATCCTTCATTTATTACCTCATTTCCTCCTACTTACATAAAGTCTAAAATAAATAATTTAAAGTTATTAAGCCCCTTTAATTCATTACCCAAATATTTGAATGTGTTAAGTAATTAATTAATTAATTGATCGACATTTATTAAACAATAAATAAATAAATAATTAATTAATATTATTAATAGTTAATCATTACTTAACTAATACACATAAAGACAGTTAATTATTTAATTAACTATACTTAATAAACCCTATGCAACTATTTAACCAGGTTTGTTACATACACCCACCCTTCAGGAAACTTCATCCTGAAGTTAAGGTATTTTGAGATACAAATGAAAAGAAACATGGTTCACACATTCATAACAATTAACCGACATTATTAGTAAGTAAGCCAATAAAACTCATACATACTAGTGTACATGTACAAGAAATGCATGTGTAGCTAGTACATACAAGTCTCGTGCATGTACTAATAATCAATAACTATCACCCTT
>SNQJ01S0104372.1:48094-74885 GCA_010110895.2 Picea sitchensis | reverse complement strand
AGTAGATAGAGTAACAATTTGTTGTTGGGGTGTAAATTGTTAAATTTATAATTACTTCAAATTCAATGATCTACATCTCAATAACAACATGTTGTTTAATATATATTGATTGCTAATAATTTCATAATAACTCGTACCTTTCACTTATGAGTAAAAAGTGTTATCTTATAATGGGCCCACTTGTAAGTGATATGCACTATACACCAAGTCAATTATTGGTAATGTGCATTTTCCATCTTATCCTATAGATGGTGAATAATGTGATATCCAATGAAAAAAAGGAAATAGTACATTACAAATGATTGACTTAGTACAGGACGTATAATTTTCTTAAAACTCACTTATCTAATAATAAAAAATAATATCTTATTTAAATCTTCTATAAGATATAACATATATCATCCCGTTATTAAATAAGTCAAAGTACAATTTTGGGGGCCTAGTTGGTATGATTCTTAGATGTTACAACTCTTTTACATTATGGAACCAAAGTGTTAAAATGAAAGTACATTCCTAGCAATTTATTGTTGAACCATAACCAACGCTAACTATTTATGGTTGAACTACAATCCAAGTTCTAACTAACAAAGAAAAGGCATGGTTCGGAAGAAATGAAGACACGTGCATTTTTGCATTGATATGACATGACACGTATTAGGTACCAAAAGACCATCTACTTTTTGAATGCTTCTCACCCTAATCAATATTTTATTATTATTTAATGACCATCACCGACCTTTCACTTTCACTTCCACTATCATGCGAAAATGGACGGTTTGACATATAATGCAAAGAAACGTAAACGAAATATAATTAATAATCTGTTACTCAACGAGGTCTTATCCACCCATGTAAGAAGTGGATTTGTTACTTTTTTACATAATAACTAATCTACTTTAACTTGAAAGGAAAACATTTTGTGATGGTTAAATCTAACTTTTGACATGGGGCCGGAGTTATTCATACATGGATTTATCTCATATTTTATATATAATATTGTTCATATTATAAAATTCTTTAGATGTTTTCAATATAGTTGATATTACGAATTTTAAAGAATTTTAGTATATGAAATATGAAATATGAAATATCTATTTTTAAGGTCACGACCAAGTTACATCAAATTGGTGTATGAGACCCCCTTGTTTGTGGGATAATGGACCTCCCTTCGCCCAATGATTTGATTGGTAAAGTCTACAGAGATATACATACCCTACCCCCCTCTGGATTTGAACTTGTGACCTCTTAAGAGGAAACACATGTTCTTAAGCATTAGGCCCACTCACTATGAATAACATAGGTGAGATGATTTTTTTTCAATGAAAAATAATAAATAATGCATGCATGTTATTATGGCATGTATTTATATGAAAAGGTTAATTTAATGTAAGTATGAATAAAAAAAATTTCCAATAGAAAAATTACTCAAAATTATATTAGTGTATAATTTTTTTTACATCTATAAGGATTCTTGATCACTATTGATTTCAAGTCACTATTATGTCACACATCCAAAGAAGATCCATCTAGACACTATTCTGTCACAAAGACTATCCAAAAATGATCTTTTACAAAAAACATTGTATCATAGTTAATACTAACATTAAAGTAGTTCATCTCCTCAAAAATATATCAAAAAACTTTGGATCCATGAATCAACACCCTGAACCGACTCATAAACAAGTGGAATTAAATAATTTTTATATGAGTTTGAGGACCTGTCGTCCCTCTTTCCCAAGTAAAATAAGTTATTTTGCCTTTCGGTTCCAAGAGAGCTTGTTTTGATAGTCGATCTACTTCCTTATTGAATTCCTTGTATATATGATGAAAGCAAATTCCTTGAAATAAAGTAGTCAATTCCTTTGTTCTGCGCTTCCATCCTTCAATGTCAATAGCTTGTAAATTACCTTTGTGATTTAACCAATAAATAATCACCTTTGAGTTCCCCATTAATTGTAACTTTTGAATATTCCAATGATTTGCTAGTGTAAGGGTGGCCCATACACCCATCAGCTTGGCTTTGGTGTTTGTTCCTTCCTCACGGTTGATATACCATTTGTATACAATCGACTATGGAAATTTAATGACTCCCCTAGCTCCACATATCAAGGCACCTGTTTTGGATGCCCCATCAAAACATGTAGTAGTATAACCATCAATCTGTGTAATCAGACATGTTCTTATGGTGATCAATTTTTGTGTTTGAGGAAGAGTGTTGAGCAATCCAAATGTCTTATATGCCACTGCCCATACTGAAGGAGCTTTCTCATAAAAAATTACTTTGTTTCTCTCAAGCCATATAAACCAATAGGTAAGTGCAACTAGATATTTTGATACAGACTTGTCCTTTGTCCAAGAGGCTATACATTCAATAAATGAAGTTCCAACCCAAGGTTTTTTAATTTTTAGTAAAAGTGAAATTCTGGCCCAAACTGTCTGAGTGAAAGTGCAATGAAGGAAAATGTGGTTGATATCTTCTGAATTGTTTTTGCATAGAAGGAAAATACCAGGTCCCTGCCAACCTTTTTTTTGTAGGATGTCCCAGGATAGGATCCTATTTTCATCTGCCATCTAGATAAATAATTTAATCTTCAGTTGGATATTCCATTTCCATAAATTTACCTTCCATCCACGCCAAATCGAATAATCCTGAGTAGAAATAAGGGCAGAATATATGTTTTTTACAGTGATGTTTCCATAAGATTCTCCTCTGGTCCAAAGTAGAGTATCATTTGTATCATGGAGCGATACACCAACGCCAATAAGCTCATTACAGTAGATTTCCCATTCGGAAGATGGAATTCCCGATAAGCCCAAATCTTCGTTGCTTATCCAAGTCTCTGAGAATGTAATGGGATCCCGGACAACTGAGGCTTGTGCCAAAACAATGATCCCTTTTTAATTTAATTGAGTGATAATCTCTTCCGAGAGAAAGGATCTGTCGCCTAAGCCTAAGATCTTATCTCTTCCAATAGAAATGATATGTCCCGATCCTGGGCACCAACTGAGCCAGTGGGTGATAACATGAACATATCGCAAAAGACTAGCCCAGATTCTAGACACAGAGCATTGTTTGTGTGATGCCATCCTGAACCAATTGATTACTATAATGTTTGGAAAATATTTATCCCTTAATACCTTATGCCTAATTCTTTCCTACGTCAGAACCTGCCATAGAGTATTAACTGTCAAAGCCTTGTTAAAATGTACTAGGTTTCAGAAACCCCAACCACCATTCTTCTTTGGTCTAGAAAGAGTATCCCACCTGCATAGGTGGTACTGCTGTGTATCTTTATGACCATTCCAGAGAAAGTGAAACATCATTTTTCTAATCTTATTTAAAACCATGTGTGGGATAGCTTCGATCGACATGCAGTATACAAGCTGACCTTCCAACACCGTTTTAACTAAAATGCATCTACCACCTAATGTAAGCCAGTTGTTGCACCATAATACGATCTTATTTGTTGATTTGACCACTAAACAATCCCAATCTTCTGCCCTATGTGCCTCAGTATTTAGAAAGTATCCCATATATATGAATCCGATAGAGAGATCACTAAAGGTATATGGAAGAAACTTCTTGAAAGGAGCAAGTTCAGCATCCAAAAGACCTTCATAATGAACAATAGTGTTTGATTGATTTACCATTAATCTAGTTGCTTTGCAGAATAAACTGACAATTTTTTAAATTTCCCACCATTCTTGTAAGGTAGCCTTCGTCATAATTAGTACATCATCCACGAACAATATATGAAGAATTTTAAACATTCGAGATACTTTTATACTTGTTAGAGTGCCTTCACTAATGTTGTTTTTCAGCAATAGACTGAGACCTTCCATAACCGGGATAAAGAGCAATGAAGATAATGGACAACCTTGCCGCAATCCCTTTCCACTTTTGAAGAAATTTGTGGCCTCACCATTGAGTAAAAATGCAAAGGATGATGAAGTAATGCAGCTCATTATCCAATTTGTCATCTGGATCCCAAAGCCCACTTTTAATAGAGTCAATCTTAAAAGTTCCCAATCAATGCAGTCATACGCCTTTCTTAAGTCCAGTTTTAATACAATATATTTTAATTTCTTCTTCTTTATGTTGTGTAGACTCTTAGGGTTTGTGCCAATAACATATTGAATCCTCCTTCCTTGTAAAAAACCCAACTGTTTAGCAGAGAGTGATCTAGAAAGTACCGGTTTTATCCGATTTGCAATGATTTTTTATATCACTTTGTAACACAAATTGCATAATGAAATCGAGCGGAAATCATCAAAGGTAGATGGTTTATTTTCCTTTGGAATCAGAGTTAGGAATGTCTAATTTAGACTTCCCACAATAGAGCCTAGCCTTCTCGATTCATCCAACATCTCTAGGAGATCCTCCCCAACTAAATAAAAAAAGAAAGTAAAAAACTCAGTGGTCTAGCCATCCGACCCTGGACTCTTATATTTTTTGAATTGAAATAGGACAACCTTTAATTCCTCCATTGTAACTGGGTTGAACAATGTACATGATTCATCAGCATTTAACATCTGGGGGAACAAGTCAATTATCTTGACTTGTTCAATAGTATTCAGGATAATCAGGGCCTTGTAGAAAATTTTGAAATATAGAACCGCTTCCTCCTTTAAGGATCCTTGTTCTGATATTTTAATTCCATTTCCATTGGTAATCTCATAGACATGTTTTCGGATCCTACTGTGGCTAGCATAATTGTGGAAAAACTTAGTATTATTGTCCCTACTTTCCAACCATATTTCCCTGCTATGGAGTCTCCACTATTATTCAAACCCTCTTAATATATTATTTCTTCTGAGTTCCAACTGCTAGAGAAGTTTTTCCTCTTCAATATTTGTAGAATCACCGACCAGTCGCATAATCGAGTCCTTTATACCAGTTTCTAGGTTCATCAAATTTTCTTTGTTCCTGGAAATACTAGCTTTATAACACAATTGTGTATGTGACTTTAGAAATTTTAATTTCCAAACTAGTCTGTTTTGTTTTCCACCTTCGGATAAGAAGGCGGGATCCTTCCAAATCTTACGTACTAAATCCACAAAATCTTGTTCATTTAGCCAATGGGCGTTTATTTTGAGTGGGTAGGACTTGTAATAGGGAGAAATCTGCAGTTGTAATAAGACAGGAGCATGATTAGAGATGTATGGAAACTCTACCCACGACCTAATATCCTGGACAACAATAGATAATAAATATTTAGAAACTAGACATCTGTCCAATCTCCTGGATACTGCTTCATGTCCAGAACGCCCATTCTACAAAGTAGGAACCAATTTAGTTGGTTTAATGTCTATCAACTTTTTGGACAGAAATAGATCTCTGTAATAATCATTTGTCGATCCAGGAAACGTGGATCCTCCCCATACCTCATCCGAGGAAAATATAATATTCATATCTCTAGCTATGATCAAATTATTAATAGCCAAAATACCACTGTATGCCACGGTTGGCACAGGGGCAGACCCAGGGTTCAACGCTACAACAGTGCACCAACAAAACCCTAACTACCGACCCTTTTGGCAACACCTACGAAGCATATGAAGTCTCACCTGAGGTAGAGGCAGGGGTGGTTGCAGGACTCCAGTGTCTACAACCTTAGCTAGGACACAGATATGTGATTGTAACACCTTAACATAGGACTTAGAAGTTACAATTCATTAATATTCAACCTTAGTTTACAACGTAGCTAACCCTAACAACAGATCAACTCAATATTTATACATATCCAATAAATTCCAGTACTAAGCATACCAACATAGATCCAATCTAACATTTATTCACATTATTCGGCACTAAGATACCATATTAGATCCTTCTAAGAATACATCAGTGCACTAAGAATTCAATCACATAGATAAGAAGACAACCATAAAGCACATAGAAACCACAACGTAGGATATACGTGGTTCACCCCCACCCTAGGGATGCATCCACCAACTCTTCTTATTTATTTCTTTTTGTCAATATTCTACATGCACATAGCCATGATATCTTACTCCGCAGAGGATAGGAGATCTGCACACCTCGCTAGATCCTCCTTCCCTATATTACAACACAAATCCTTCCACAGTGTCTTGCAATCACTTACACTTAGCTTTGCAAGTATCACACAGTATGCACAAAGCAATTACAATTACCAATTGCACCTAGCAATTAACACTAAGCACTTAGCATCACATACTTGTCCCTCCTTCGATCACATAGATTGAACTACTTCCTACGTGGCCTAGATTTCTATTTATACATTACAAAATGGGCCTAAACATGGGTAAACCCATGGGCCGACATACCCATTCTTGTTACATAAACCCAAAACCCAAAAATCCCTAAAAAGCGGCCAAGATCCCACGATCTCTGCTTCGACTTGCGCTCCATCTTCGACAGCCTGTTGAAGTCCCAAAAATAGGTCAAACATGACCAAGGATCCTCAAAACTTGGTCAAGGGCCAACATGACCCCAACACTCACCTATGACTCATCCCGAGTCACTCTGGTCTGGTCGGTCGGGATGGTCTGGATCCGCGAGCAGTCGACAAAGAGGCTTTCACTCCTCGCGTTGATGAAGCTTGAATTCCTATGGACATTGCTCTCTCGACCATCATTATCAATTAAAAATTCCTCAACTGACTTCTCCACAATGCTGAGCTCGTCCGATATGCACGCTCTCGAATGGAAAAATCGGGTGGATGGATGAGTGCTCAAAGAAATATAATCGGTGTCGATCTTACTAAGCACAACGTGGTAGCAATGGGTTCTCTTGTTAGCTCTGATACAATTCACAAAAGTGTTCTTGGTGCAACAATCAACGGACTAAGTAGACACGATGTAACAAATCTCTCCAATGGATAAGAAGTTTTCCATCAATGCAGTTATGTTTGTTGCGGTGTGGTCCCAATGGTTCGATGGCGAGATTTCTGGTCATAACTGTTGTTCTAACCGTTCTGGAATGTCGGTCCAACGGTTATAATGCTTCCAATGGTCATATCGCTTCGCCATGGCGAAGTTCCATGGGGCGTTGTTCTGATATCCCAAAGAAGTTCCAATTTTGCAAATATTCCTTCCACGAAGTTCCCTATGGGCCCCTCTATAACTTTTCGACCTTTTCTCTCTTCTTGCTGAGTTTTCTATCCTTCTTCCTAGTGATCTTCATCTCGATATTCCTCTTTCTATTCTAATTCTTGTCTTCTTTTGGCATAGAAACTTTGCGTTGTTGATATTATTTCATAGGGTTAGAGAGTAATACTGCTTCTTTATCTGGGGTAGGTGCTCTACTCATCTTTGAATCTTCTTGTGTTCTTTCAACTTCATGATCCAAGTTTCTGGTTCTAAGTAGCTTCGATCTGTTCTCCTATTCTACAATCAAGTGTGCTATCCTCCTAGTCATGAAATATTTTAATTCTTGCTTTTTTTGTTCTAGGGCCTCCTCTTCTTTTCTTCTGGTCTAATCTTTCTCGATCTAGGTTTTTCCTAATAACATAGTAAATGGAGCGATGTTCTCAATGAATCTAACAACCTCAAAATATTCCTTTGTCAAAGCTCCATGAGAACTCATAGATACCTGGGTGAGTCTTCCACATAGGGTTATCAACTTTCCCCTCAGTAATCCTATTCCTCCCAATGAAGGAATCGTATCAGGCTTTCCTAAATCTGTCCAAGTTCTTTCTGTCATGATATTTATCTGTGTTTCCTCATCCAGGACACAGTCTATGTCGAAGTCTCCTATTCTTTCTTCTATGCATTCTTTTTCTTTGAAGATCTCTGATAAGTTGATATCTCTGTGATCATTCAGGGTTTCTTTCATCTGCAATAGTAACCACCTCCGTCAGGATTTCTCTGGTAAGGTGATGGATGAATCATCGGAGGACACACTATTACAAATATACCCACCCAACTATGTTACAGAAGTGGATTCCTATGGATGTGAGCCATTACACTATGGTACCGAGCTAGGAAGCCAGATGGAGTCTCCAACATCTCTTACAGGTAAGTAAAAAAATCTTTTTCCTGCATTATGCTTATCATTATCGCTCTGGGAAAAGGATGTATTGGAAAAATTGCATTGGCTACATTTGTCTACTACCTTAACTAAGGGACATACTGAGGGTGGTATAGTCACTAATGAACTTCCTATGTTGGATTTAGAGAGTCCACTAAACTTGACTTCTTCCCCAGCCTTAGTATCTAGGATTCTACCTTTACGTTCTCATGGTTCTTCTGCTAATCCACCTACAAAGTCACTTCAGTTTTCCTTACCTCAACTGTGTAGATCTCGAGCTTCGGTAACAAACCTAGGAAACTCACCGCCGGAGATGTTAGATATTTTTATGGAGCCTTGGTATAGAGAATCAAAGGAGGATGATCCCACCCTCAGTGTGGTACTTGACTCTTTGATTCCCTTCATTTGAGATGATAACACTTCCATTAAATTGCCTACCTATATGGGGAAGGCTATCTTTGATCCTTAATCAGACTCTGGGGCTAATACCTCTCGAGCTCATACCAAGGGGAATGGGAAATAATTTTCCTGGTCAAGAGGCCTTGGCATAGAACATTTTCCTATAAAGACTTGAAGCACCCGGAAAAAAAATGGCGATATTATCTTCCCAAACAGATGACTCTATCCCTTCCTCCACTGATAGTGGGGATCTTAGAGAAATGAAAGAACTAGCACGGGCTAAGTGATGTTATTAATATCCTTAAATATTAGAGGGATTGGAGGCACCCTCAAAGCGGCCTCTATTCAGTGAATTTTGGATCATTCTCGACCATAAATTATTTTTCTTCAGGAAACTTTGGTTAATGCATAGAAAGCAAGAGATTTCATGCACATGTTGCATCCCTCCTGGGTTTCGTGTGTTGTAAATTATGTGGGTACTTCGGGGGGATTATTAGTCTCTTGGGATCCTAATTTATATGAAATGGCTCCCTATCTTACTATTGGTGGTATTCTTTTAACAGGAAGGTGTTATACAATAAGTGGGAGATAGCTCTGCTTAAAATGTGTCCCATGCATGGACCGAAAAATATTCTAGCAGTCAGTGGTTGTTGGCCCTTGACTAAGTTTTGAGAATCCTTGGTCATGTTTGACCTACTTTTGGGACTTCAATAGGATGTCGAAGCAAATATCGCGAGATCTCGACCCCTTTTTAGGGATTTTTGGGTTTATGTAACGAGAATGGGGATGTCGGCCCATGGGTTTTTCCATGTTTAGGCCCATTTTGTATTGTATAAATAGAAATATAGGTGATATTGGAAGTAGTTCGATCTATGTGATCGAAGGAGGGACAAGTATGTGATGTTAAGTGTTAAGTTTTAATTGCTAGGTGCAAGTGGTAATTGTAATTGCTTTGTGCATACTGTGTGAGACTTGCAGAGCTAAGTGAAAGTGATTGTAAGAGAATGTGGAAGGATTTGTACTATGATATAGGGAAGGAGGATCTAGCGAGGTGCGCAGATCTCCTGTCCTCTGCGGACTAAGATATCATGGCTCTGTGCATGTAGAATATTGACATAAATAAATAAAGAACAAGAGTCAGTGGATGTAGCCCCAGGGTGGGGGTGAACCACATATATCCTGCTTTGTGGTTGCTATGTTATTTATGGTTGTATTCCTTTCTATGTGATTGAATGCTTAGTGCACTGATGTATGCTTAGAAGGATCTAATATGGTAGCTTAGTGTTGAATAATGTGAAATGATAGATCTGATCTATGTTGGTATGCTTAGTACTAGAATTTATTGGATCTGTATAAATATTGTGTTGATATGTTGTTAGGGTTAGTTGCATTGTAAACTAAGGCTAAATATTAACGAATTGTAACTACTAAGTTCTATGTTAAGGTGTTACAATCACAGATCTGTGTCCCAGCTAAGGTTGTAGATAGTGGAGTCCTGCAACCACCCATGCCTCTACCTCGGGTGAGATTTCATCTGCTTCGCAGGTGTTGTTGTAAGGGCCGGTAGTTAAAGTTTTGTTGGTGCATTGTTGTAGCGTTGAACCCTAGGGCTGCCCCTATGCCAACAAATGGTTCCGTTGTCGGGACCTGAAACTGTGATTGTTGGGAACTGAAGGAAAGAAAGAAAGCTTTATGCGTAGATCTGTTTCCTTAGTGTGTAGTATTCTACTGGACCTGTAAATCTCTATTCTAAGAAGAGAAGTCAGATCCGAAGAAAAGAGGTAAGATCTCGAAGCTTTGTGCTATGATAAAGGTAAGAATAGTGAAACGTTTTAGATTTGGAAGCTTTAAAAATAAGAATAGTGAAAAGTTTTAGATTTGGAAGCTTTGTGCTCTGCTGAAAGTAAGATTAGTGGAAATTTTTGTTTCAAGAGTATGGATATAGGTATGTTTGATAAATGTTACCCCAGTCTGAAAACTAGGGTACAACTAGAAGAGAGAAGGTTTGATATGAGTAGATCCGATAGAAATAATGAAAGATATGTTATTCCTATGCATAGAAAGAGTGTTTGGACTAACAAATGGATGCAGGATCCAAGAAATATTTTTTTGCAGGTTAGATACTATGATCCTAGTGCACAGTATAGCAAATATTGGGGATCATTTAAGAAAAAAAGAGGATTAACCCTTTGTTACAGTTGCAGAAGACCTAAACATCTTGCTAAGGAATGCCCTGGAAGAAGACCTAGTTGTCTTTGTTGTAAATCTATGGACCATGAAGTTTTGGATTGCCCTAGAATGATTGCTAAGGTTGAAAGATTGAATATGGAACAAGAAAACCCTGAGAAAGGCCAAGAGACTAAGACTATGAGTAGAGAACCTACCCCAGATAAAGAAGCAACATTACTCTCTAACCCTATGAAATAATATCAACAATGCAAAATTTCTATGCCAAAAGAAGACAAGAATCAGAATGGAAAGAGGAATACCGAGACGAAGATCATCGGGAAGAAGGCTAGAAAACTCAGCAAGAAGAGAGAAAAGGTTGAAAAGTTACAGAGGGGCCCATAGGGAACTTTGCGGAAGGAATATTTGCAAAATTGGAACTTCATTGGGATATCAGAACAATTCCCCATGGCACTTCGCCATGGCAAAGAGATATTACCGTTGGAAGCATTATAACCGTTGAACCAACATTCTAGAACGGTTAGAACAACAGTTATGACAAGAAATCTCACCATTGGACCATTGGGACCGTGCCGCAACTGACATAACTGCATTGATGGAAAACTTCTTATCCATTGGAGAGATCCATCTTAGTCTCTTGGCCTTTCTCAGGGTTTTCTTGTTCCATATTCATTCTTTCAACCTTAGCAATCATTATAGGGCAATCCAAAACTTCATGGTCCATAGATTTACAACAAAGACAACTAGGTCTTCTTCGAGGGAATTCCTTAGCAAGATGTTCCGGTCTTCTGCAATTGTAACAAAGGGTTAATCCTCTTTTTTTATTAAATGATCCCCGACCTTTTCTATACTGCACACTAGGATCATAGTAGCTAACCTGCAAAAAAATATTTCTAGGATACTGCATCCATTTGTTAGTCCAAACATTCTTTTTATGCATAGGAATAACATATCTTTCATTATTTCTATCAGATCTACTCATATCAAACCTTCTCTCTTCTAGCTGTGCCCTAGTTTTCAGACTGGGGTAACATTTATCAAACATACCTATATCCATACTCTTGAAACAAAAATTTCCACTAATCTTACTTTCAGCAGAGCACAAATCTTCCAAATCTAAAACTTTTCACTATTCTTATTTTTAAAGCTTCCAGATCTAAAACGTTTCACTATTCTTACCTTTATCAGAGCACAAATATTCGAGATCTTACCTCTTTTCTTCAGATCTGACTTCTCTTCTTAGCACAAACCTTTACAGGTCAAGTATAATACTACGCACTAAGGCAACAGATCTACGCATAGAGATTTATTTCTTTCCTTCAGTTCCCAACAATCACAGTTTCAGGTCCCGGCAACGGAACCATTTGTTGGCACAGGGGCAGACCCAAGGTTCAATGCTACAACAATGTACCAACAAAACCCTAAC
The DNA here is from genome assembly GCA_010110895.2 of Picea sitchensis. Lineage (NCBI taxonomy): Eukaryota > Viridiplantae > Streptophyta > Pinopsida > Pinales > Pinaceae > Picea > Picea sitchensis. The sequence continues at coordinate 62,859 of SNQJ01S0104372.1, read as the reverse complement.
TACCAGCCCTTACGACAACACTTGTGAAGCAGATGAAGTCTCACCCGAGGTAGAGGAATGGGTGGTTGCAGGACTCCAGTGTCTGCAACCTTAGTTGGGACACAGATCTATGATTGTAACACCTTAACATAGAACTTAGTAGTTACAGTTCATTAATATTCAACCTTAGTTTACAGCGCAGCTAACCCTAACAACATATCAACATAGTATTTATACAGATCCAATAAATTCTAGTACTAAGCATACCAACATAGATCAGATCTATCATTTATTCACATTATTCAACACTAAGCTACCATATTAGATCCTTCTAAGCATACATTAGTGCACTAAGCATTCAATCACATAGAGAAGAATACAACCATAAAGAACTTAGCAACCACAACGCAGGATATACGTGGTTCACCCCCACCCTAGGGCTACGTCCACCAACTCTTCTTCTTTCTTTATTTATGTCAATATTCTACATGCACAGAGCCATGATATATTACTCCGTAGAGGATAGGAGATGTGCGCATCTCTCTAGATCCTCCTTCCCTGTATCATAGTACAAATCCTTCCACAGTCTCTTACAATCACTTTCACTTAGCTCTGCAAGTCTCACGGATTATGCACAAAGCAATTACAATTACCACTTGCACCTAGCAATTAAAACTTAGCAGTTAGCATCACATACTTGTCCCTCCTTCGATCACATAGATCGAACTACTTCCAATATCGCCTAGGTTTCTATTTATACATTACAAAATGGGCCTAAACATGGGTAAACCCATGGGCCTACATCCCCATTCTCATTACATAAACCCAAAACCCAAAAATCCCTAAAAAGGGGTCGAGATCCCACGATATCTGCTTTGACAGCCTGTTGAAGTCCCAAAAGTAGGTCAAACATGACCAAGGATCCTCAAAACTTAGTCAAGGGCCAACAACCATCGACTGCTAGAATATTTTTCGGTCCGTGCATGGGACACATATTTTAAACAGAGCTATCTCCCGCTTATTTTATAACACCTTCATGTTAAAAGAATACCACCAATAGTAAGATAGGGATCCATTTCATATAAATTAGGATCCCAAGAGGCTAATAATACCCCCTAAGTACCCACATTATTTACAACACATGAAACCCAAGAGGGGCGCAACATCTGCATGGAATCTCTTGCTTTCTATTCATTAACCAAAGTTTCCTGAAGAAAAATAATTTCTGGTCGAGAATGATCCAAAATTCACTGAATAGAGGCCGCTTTGAGGGTGCCTCCAATCCATCTAATATTTAAGGATATTAATAACATCACTTAGCCCATGCTAGTTCTTTCATTTCTCTAAGATCCTCACTATCAGTGGAGGAAGGGATAGAGTCATATGTTTGGGAAGATAATACCGCCAATTTTTTCAGGGTGCTTCGAGTCTTTATAGGAGAATGTTCTATGCCAAGGCCTCTTGACCAGGAAAATTATTTCCCATTCCCCTCGGTATGAGCTCGAGAGGTATTATCCCCAGATTCTAATCAAGGATCAAAGATAGCCTTCCCCATATAGATAGGAAATTTAATGGAAGTGTTATCGTCTCAAATGAAGGGAATCAAAGAGTCAAGTACCGCACTGAGGGTGGGCTCATCCTCCTTCGATTATCTATACCAAGGATCCATAACAATATCTAACATCTTAGGTGGTGAGTGGCGTGGGTTTTTTACCGGAGCTCGAGAGCTACACAGTTGAGGTAAGGAAAACTGAAGTGACTTTGTAGGTGGATTAGCAAGAGAACCATGAGAAGGTAAAGGTACAATCCTAGATACTAAGGCTGGGGAAGAAGTCAAGTTTAGTGGACTCTTTGAATCCACCATAGGAGGTTCATTAGTGACTGTACCACCCTTAGTATGTCCCTTAGTTAAGGTAGTAGACAAATGTAGCCAATGCAATTTTTCCAATGCGTCCTTTTCCCAGAGCGATAATGACGAGCATAATGCAGGGAAAATATTTTTTAACTTACCTGTAAGAGATGTCGGAGACTCCATATGGCTTCCTGGCTCGGTACCATAGTGTAATGGCTCACATCCATAGGAATCCACTTCTGTAACATAGTTGGGTGGGTATTTTTGTAATAGTGTGTCCTCCGATGATTCATCCATCACCTTACCAGAGCAATCCTGACGGAGGTGGTCTGTGTAGCGACATTGAATGAAGTGAAAGGGTATTCCAGGATAGTCCAAGCACTGTGTAATATGGCACCCTCGCCATTCTATATCTAAAATCTCTGGAAGCCCTTCATGGATATCCATTTCAACTAAAATTCTACCCATTTTCCTAGAAAAATTTCCAAAGTTTGTAAATCCATTGTAACAAACTTCCCCAATGCATCTCCAATTTCCCATAGGGATCCTTCATTCAACATATGAATAGGTAATCCCAAAAACAGTACCCATAGATTACAGAAATGAAAATGTTCGGTCGTCGGGTCAAAAGCAACCTGCCAACGTTTCATCATTAGGCTGCTTCCCCCATAAACCCAGAACGTATTCAACACTATAGATGCATCTTTCAGGGGTTATACATATGAAACCCATCCAACCCTTCGTTAGAAAGAGTATTTCCGATGAGTAGCCGAGAATAGGAGCCCAATGTTTATCAATCCAGGCCGATACAGGCCCTTTCCTTAGATAGGTATAGGAGAATATTCCTACCAAGACACAGAGGGCCAATCTACAGGTCTCTTGAAGGCCCACGTCCAAACCCAACACTATTTTCCTAACGTTCCTATTATCCTTCCACACCTTCCTTCGGAAACCAGTCGAGTTTGTAGGTTTGTGGGTTTTCCGTAGTCTATTCGATGAGAAAACTCCCTTATCGCCCAACTGTGGTTCATGAAAAGTCACTAGCCCGTTCGCTAGAAGTGTAAGGCCCTTTGTTGTAGGGGGAAAAGAGAAGGGACTAGAAGAATAAACCGAATCCTGGGTGCAAGTAATGCCTGGAACAAATGTCAGTTTCGATGCCGTAATTTCTGGAGTGGTGGTTAGTTCAGATGCATTGTGGTTTAATGAGCCAGTTACGCCACCCATTGAATCAACCTTTGTGAAAATACCCCCCTGATGCCACTCGAACGCATCCTCTGCATTCATTAATTCCATTACATTTCTCTCTAAGTCAACACCAACTAGGGGTATCATGAGACCGCCACTTGTTACACACTGAGGTGAGTATTTACTCTGTTCAGTTTGCTAGACATGAAATATATGCTGGAAACTGGGCCCAGGATCCCAATAAAACTATGTCCCGAAATGTAATAACTCCATCTGCGACTATAAAACATGGAGGATACGCCAATGATAAAATGGAGGGTTGGTTAGTAAACTCTATGCAAAGTACCCGGAGCCTTAACACCTAAAAACCAATCTAAAGTCCATAATACCCCTAAATAATTGTAGTATTTTGTAGAGATCATCTAGTAGAAACCTCGTCACCTATTTTCCACCAAAGATGGCGCTAGTCCATCCTCACAAAACTCCTTCCTAGTAGCAGAGTTTCTTCCATTGATGGAGCTAGTCCATCCTCGTTTCCCACCCAGTTGTAGAGCTCAAAATATTCTTCTCAACGTCAAGTATGAATAATTAGTTGAGACTATGAAATAACAATACATGTTTTTTTAGTAATTTAGTTAAAACTATGGAATTACTTCACTAAGGATGGAAGTTATATTGGTTACTTGTAAGTAATGTGTGGATTTATATGAATTATATGAACACTGTAGTTGGAATTACATGAGAAGATTAATATAATGAAAATATGAATATTGTAGTTGAGATTATATAATTTCTTCATATAATAGTAATATCCTGTTATGGTGATTCACAAATGATTCTCTTAAAGCTTTTCAAGAACATAAATAAAATTCTAAAGAAAACCACGTAATTCCTTACCTTTTTTAAATTTTCGAGATAGACCAATGTTAATATTATTGGATGTTAATCACCACCATCATAATCAATATCGTTAATGGCCACCATCACCATCAATATCGTGTTATTAATATAGTTGAAATCGTGGAATTTTAATATAATTCAAGTATGAATTATATAACATCAAAAATATAGTTGAGATTATCATAATGAAATGTTAGTATAACAATTATGAATAATATAGTTGAGATTAAATAAATGTAAGTATAAGTCAATTGGCCAAATTGGCTCTAGATTGGGTGGTTAAGAGGAGACATTGTTATCCTTCCCACCTAGGTTCAAACTCCATGTGTGACATGTTTTCCCCTTGTGGGTTGATTGGGGCTAGAAAGGTATTGATGATCTCATGTTTGAGGGTCAGATGAGATTTTTCCAAACATTTTTTAATCCTCGAGGGTTAGCTCAAGTGGTCATGAGCCAAAAGAGATATATATTCCCCAAGTTAGAGAGGTTACTTGTTTGAATCTTTTGATCGCCTCGAGATGAGGTGATTAGAACCTAGGCACTCACAGTTTACTCTGGTTACCACTCGTCAACGATGATGAAGTCTTCGAGGGTTTCCAGTGTTTAGTTATAAGGAAAACAAAGATATGCAAGTATGAATAATACAATTAAAATTGCGATTATAGAATTTTAATATAATGAAAGTATGAATTATATACTATGAAAAATATAGTTGAGATTATGTTTACTAAGTTGTAATATGATGTAAGTATGATTATATAACTGAGATTGTGAATATGGAATTTTAATATAATTAGTTGATATTATGGAATTTCTTAATGTTGGGATAAGAAATAAAGCAAAGGATATATTTGTTTTGAGATTGATCCCAACTAGAGAATCAAATGAAAAATTTGAAAAGTAAAAATTCAAGAAAATTAAAACAAAGGATAGATTTGATTAAAGTGTCAAAACTTCTCCTAAAATAAATGGATAATAAAGATCAAAAGGCCATGATTTGGAGATTGGGATTTATATTAGAATAAAAGAGAAATAGATTTTGAATAATAGCAAGAGAGTCGTTCTTTCGATCGAGCCCGATTTGGTGATTGGGAGAAAGAAAGAGGTTTGAAAGGTCAGAAGAGGTCCAATACTAAGATCGGGCCCGATCAAGACATCGTTCCTACGATTGAGAAGTAAGGAAAATGAGGCCCAATATGAAAATCAAGAAGTGAAAATAAAGCATCCTTTTCAAAAGAAACTTGAAATAAAGATTTAGGAGAAAAGACAAAATCAAAATACCTCAAGGCCTTGAATGAATCCCAGAGAAGAATTGGTGACCATACTAGGGAATCCATGATTCTTTGCTAGGTATTGTTGGATCATGAGAACGAAGTGTATGCATTCTCATGTTTTCACTTCCCATTGACATCTTGAAATCAATGTCTAGTGAGTCCTAGTAAATATTATTTGGTGAGGACTTCAATAGTCATACTTACATACAAACTAATGAGGATCATATACTATGCCAAGATAATGAAATGTTGAGGTTTATTTCTTTAAAGTTTTCATCAATTATCTAGGTTGAATTTTCCATCATAGGGCCTAATATATTTGGGGTATACATATTTTCACCAAGCATAAATATGTTATCCCTAAGGTGACGCTCTATAGCTAGTGAGAATCCATGGCCCTAATATAGTCACCACAATATCATAGACCTTGCTCCACTACTAGCGAGCATCCATATCCCTATAAGAGATATATGCAAGCTCCCTTCATTAATTGCACTTCCTTTCTCGATTCTTACCTCTATTTTGATATATGTTTTAGTAATTGGTGGACAAGGAAAGAAATAACCTTTACAAGCTTAATAGGGGATGACTGGTAAATGTTCATATTTATTTAATGTTTTGTTGTTCCTAGTTATTAAAGTAATTCCCTTTATTTTTTTATTTTCAACCCATATATTTCAACTCTTCACCCTTCATGTGATTATCTATTTAAGTGTGTAGATGGATCTCTTGACACATTAGACTCACTTGTTAGCTAGGATTCAAGAAAAACCATTGTTTTGTCACTTGGAGAGATCATGTTCCAACCACTTCCACATAACTTCAACACCTTCCAAATATGTATTCAAGTTTGTCTTTTCTTTTAGCTCACAACCTAGGAGAGGCATGCAAAATTATCTAGGAATTTTTGTCTATGATATTGCTAATATTAAATGCATGGATTATACAGGTTTCCATTGTAAGAATAAAAGCAAAGAGAATAATGCCAATTATCCATCAATGCATACATCATAGAAAAATAAAATGCTAATGCACCCCTTGGAACATGACTCATAGCTGTGAAAAATTATAAAGGTAAGCAACTTGTTTGTATTAGTTTCAAAAAAATCAGTATTATTAAAGATGGGGGCTATAAAAAATTTACAGTAGGTTTCTTTATTGTGACACTTGAACCAATCATATTCATGCTGAGCATTTTCAAGCTCAAAACATCCTAGATCATTGGGTTGAATGTTTTCCTTACTTATACTATAAAAATAACATCTTCCTATTCTAGTTAAGACAAATATATGATAAGAAATTATATTCATATTTGTAAATATGTATTAAGAAATGGAGATTATAATTCCTTTGATTTTTAGTTTTTAAAGAATTTGTTTGCTTGTATACAAATAACCATAACCATCTATTGATTTGATGCATGCATATAATTTATAATCATTATATAACATTGAATGTCATTATGTTTTCTCTCAATAAATAAAGTGCAACAATTCAATAAATCACTAATGATAAAAATAAATAATAGAAAATACATATTCGTGAAACCTATTATAGATTAAATTAGTATTCTAAGTTAAGTGATTAAATTTTAATCTAGCCACTTAATCTTACATTAAAAATTATAATTCTACAAATTTTAGGACATTGAGAATTGTAATTCTAAAATACAAAGAGCTTAAGCTATATATAATGCATTGATGCATACAATGCATTTAATCTAAGAGTATAGCACACAATATGTTGCAAATAGAATTATGGAAAACATATGATGTTGTAGAAATAAACTATTAATATTGGAAAGAAAGAAGGACAATGTATGACCTTTACTGCAATATATTGAGTTAAAGGTTTGAATGATGTTTGATTTCAACCTCATTTCTCATATGATCAATATCAAAAGATGGGAAAGTTGACATGTGTGGAAAAATGAAAAGTTGTAGAAGACATATTGAGATTGATCATAATGTATTATGTATATTATTTATTACATGTATACTTTTTTTAATCTAAAAAGGAGGATACTAAGCTTCTATTATATCACAAATATTGTACAAAAATCTGAACAGGGGGTCTGCCAAAACTAGAAACTAGACCCCAAACCTTGTTCAATTCCATATAAAACCCAAGTAATATCAGGGTAATAACCAGAGTTCCAAATACTTGTCCATGTTAACTAAGACTGAAGCCTATCTAGATATGGATATAGATGGAAAAATAGAAGTTATAATAGACTGAACATGCTAAATAGAACCTAAATGAAAACAAGACACCAAATAAGGAAACCCATGCCTAATATTATGGTTCCTCCTTTGCTCACGGGCCATAGTTGGGCAATGGCACACTAACATGCAATCTCTGAGTTCTAGTGTCATGGTCTTCATCCACCATTATGTGACAGTTGAATGAACTTGGAGGGCTCTGATCACCTGGTCTATTCTCCTACTACTCTAGATTGTTGCATGGATGGGTAACATGAAACTTGATTGCATGTTGTGACCTATGATAGAGCTCAAATTTACCCTCCAGAATATGTATGGCATGGAGGAGCTCACCATGGTATATCTTGTTCTTTTTAATATCTTGACCAACCAATTCCTTCACCATCCAATATGTTTCCATCAACCTGAAGTATCGTGTGTCCCAGGTTTTGGAATGCACCGTGTCTACCACCCAATTCACTACTTCATCTATGATCTTCGACTCTATAATTTCCTTGCATTAGTATTTAACCGAGTTTTCTAGATATGTGGTGGTTTGGATTTCCTCGTCCGAACATAAATCCCAGAACCAAGCTTCTACGCCACTAACATATTAATGATTTTCTTTATTTATACAACATCAAATGCCTCCTTATCAACTCTTGTGGGTTGGACGAAGATGCCTCCTTATCATGACGAACTACAAAGCGACCCTTTGTATTCTTCTTCCAGTGTTGATCCATCCTTGATCCTTTGATATATCTGTGCCTAAGATCGAAGAGCAGGTTGGGGGGTAACAGGGATAAGCGAAACAGTAGGAACAATACTTTGGAGCTGGTTAACCCTTTGCCTCTTTTATTGATTATTTCCTCATCATAAATGTAACCAGAATGGTTAGTATTACGGAGGAAAAATTCCCACTTGTGAATCATAGATCTCTCCATCATGATCCCACACATCAACAATCCTCTTAACTCTTTCCTGAAGCCGCCAAGGCTCATCCAAGATTGAAAACAATCCTTCTCTTGGATTGGGATTAAATACATTGTATTGTTTTTGTGGGGAAAATACCTTCTCCCATGCATGATCACAATGGTTCCCCCTGTTATAGGATAAATCGGTAAATGCAGACGTAAACTAATCTCCCTAGATCCACCTGGATCTAGAACAAAACATGATAGGACATGATGCTTCCCCTAAGTTATAATCATTGATCTAAGTGTCAAATAAGGAATTGATGACTTACCTTTGAGATCGCTTCCTTATATCTTTGTTGTTCCGCTTCGCTCCAGTGCTCTTGTGAAACCAGATCTGCAATGACACAAACTAACCAAAGTGAAAGCAACTATGATAGATTCAATGAAAACTTAGACATGTGATCAAAGAGTCATGTAATAAAATGAGAGTAATTTTATGGGAAAGAAACATTCCACTGTATTATATTGAATAAAAGTGGAAGATACAACCGAAATGACTTGATGTTGCAAGTTCCCTTTTAGTGGTCCTTCATTCCAACACACACATATATTCATTTCAGAGTTTGCTTGAAGGTGATATTCAAAATCTTGATGGGTGAATGCAGACCTCAAGCATCAACTGAAATAACATTCTTCACACAATCTCCAGCCTATTCTTCCAACAATCCTTTTCTTAACTATGCTTAACCTTTTCCATGGGAAGCCCATTATTATATAGGATAATATGAAGTGATTAAAGGGATGAGGATGATCCCACTAGATCAGAGAAGTCAGTAGGATCATAACCATACAGACACCACCTCACATTCCAGAAGATTCCCCTTCTAGAAACTTCTTGAACCTCTTTCCTCTTTTGGCTTTCAAATGCTGCCACACCCTGCCTATATAGCAGCCTGTAGAAATCCCGCAGGCCAGCTATAGAGCAGCCTACGGAAATATTTGATTTCCGTGTTGTACACTATGGGTAGCCTGTGGCGTCCTTCTAAAAAGTGGTCTTGCAGAGGAGGAAAGTAGTCACTTTTCTCAGGAAAAAGATGATTTTGAGGGAATTATTACATGCTTGTAAATTCATCATCAGGGTGACCAAAATAATGTGTAATAGAATGCCCCCCAAAGTATGAGGTCGGAACTTGTGATGACTGAAATACTTTTTAAAATACATGTGTGTCGGGAACAAAGGATGCACCAATCAGGAACTTTCAAATAAACAAGCATCTACAAAATACAATACCATATCTAAAGCAGGCATTCCCATATTCAGACTACAAATGATTGAACTCATAAGTGTAAGTCATGGCCACTAATAATACACTGTGGATCCATATCATCAAAACGTTACATAGCTGCCAAGAATACACTGTGGATCTATGTATGAGAAAAATTTGGATGCAACCATATCCACGAGACATACAAAGTGGATCTATGTGTCAACACAAATCATCAATATTCCATCGCAACCTGGGCCAAAAATATAAGATCCAAGGTCTTCAATCCCGTCGTCCGTAAGTATGAATCCAACCATCCGATTACAGGTGCTGAAGTCGAACATGGTAGAAACCACTTGATTACCGGTCATTGGTGAAAACCATTAACAAGTGCGAGGGAAATCACCATTGATGTCAATGGCTCCCAAGGTACCTTAGTACAATCCAATGAATGTGAATAAATGAGCTGAAGTCGAACACTCAATGAAATCCCTCGATCAGGGACCAATGATGTGAATCCAATATCGAGAGAGAAGAGACCTGCCATTGAGGCATGCTGGCTCTAATGTACTAAGCAATTTCTAAGTCTTGTTCCTAGATGATGAGTTGAAGTTGACAGGAAAAGACTCGTCATGGGAGGGCCTTGATGTATCCCCCATCAGTGACACAAAATAAGTAACAGATTTAGGATAGAGTGAAACATGAATATGATTTGAAACTGACATAGGGAAGGCCGACATGGTAGGAATTAACACTTGCATATGGCCGACTCAAGAGAGGGATTATTTAGACTTCTCTTGAACATATCGATGACATGACCACAATATTGGCAGCACTGACTCAAAGACGACCCAAAATGTAAACTTGCAGAAAGTCAGACGAGAGACAAATGGATTTCCCAACCTGGATTCAAATGACGAAGGGGGTGTCATGTTCAAGAGCGACTAGTACTACCACTAACATAGATGGAGAGACACATTTCTTTCCCAAATTTCCCCCTACCATTTCTGGTGAGTACCTCTTTATTTTTACACAAGCTTGAGGAGGATAACATATGCTTGTAATGTAAGTTCATCCTTTGGATGAGTCCCTCAGAGTATTTTTAACGAACCCTAAGAAGGAGTGGTTCGGTCCCATGTGGGTCTTTCGATGTTTGTTTAACGAGTCCAAAGATAGAAAACTCAAGGGTTTTTCATGTTTATAGAGTCCGAAAAACACTTAAAGAGAACTCTCTCAGTTCCTTTTTCATAAAATAGTTCGACAGGACCGAAAAAGCAATAAACTACAGCCCATCGAACGTTTTATTCAAATACTTTTATGAGCGTGAACAAAACAAGGTCGCTCAATAGTCTTTTTGTTTTTATGGAGTGTGAAAAGAGATTAAATGATACTCCATGCATGTCACTTTTCGTGTTACCAAGACGAGTACGAAAGGATGACAAAAGTATACTCGATTGCGTTCTCATAAATTTTTGAGCACGAGAACGGACGAAGAGTGAACTCGAGGTTTTACTAAAAAACCCTAAAAAGTATCGATATGCATAACAAAGAGAAGATAAATTACGGAACAAAGATCCATAGTCCGTTAAATAGGACTCTAGTCTTCTTCCTGCAAAAAACAAGACACTCACGAGACTATTAGTTTTGAGGGTTTATAACCAAACACATTTATATAATATAAAATATTATGAAAAAGGGTAAAAAATGAAATAAAGTTGTCTAAAAACCCCTTTTTCACCCCTTACTTCGGTGGTCGATTGCGAGGAGCACATGCGATCAATTGACGAATGGTTTCCATGAAAACAATAAGTTCTTCATCTTCTTCCTTTTCAATGGTTTAAAATTTGTTTTTGGTGGTCAAAAATGATTTTTTTTGGGTGATTTTTGGGCAGGTAGGCGTGCGTTGGGGCCACCGCAGGTGGCCAATATCGGGACCTATGGAAATTAATGATTTTCGTAGGTGCCCAATGGCTCGCTTGCGGAAATATCACACTGTAATTGAAGCTCAGTTGCAGCGGACAAAAACCAAAAAAGAAAAGCAAGAGTTGAACCAAAAAGAATCCCAAAAAGGATGGATAAAGGTGCTAACTATCCTCTCTTGCTTCCATGTAGGTGTTTGATTGAAAAAATGTTGGAATGGAGAGAACGTGAGCATGAAGATGACGACTCTATGGCTTTGAATGATCCAAGAACCATTGATGTTCTTCGTCAATGTGGCCTATTGAGATCCCAACGAAGACTATTAGAGTACTTGGTCCATATGTGGGATGCATAACAACAAGTATTTCACATGGGTGTTCATGTCCTTTCCTTGGACATTGAGGATATTTACTTTTTGATGGGGTTATCCTGTCATGGGGCATGTGTGACTCTGACAGGGGGTCGAGGTGGTGGCTTGCCGATGAACGAGTATATCTATCGGCACTATGAAAGTGACGTCGAAAGGCGCAAAGGTAAAGTGGCATTCTAAGGTGTGCGGGATCTGACTCTCAGAACCATCCTCTTTACCATTGCATAGATGGAAAGAAGCGTGTTGCCATACATGGCACTGCAGAGTTATTTTCAATATGTCATTGAATGTCTGGAACCTCAAGTATTCAATTGGTGTGACAGTGTGCTCCACAGTATGAAGACACAACTCACTAAAAGCAAGAGAGGAGACCTAAAGTAGTTGGGGTATGGGTCCATTTTGGTGTCTTTCTTCTTAGAAAGAGTCCCTCATTTGTGGCTACAGGTAGAGTGGAGAATACCAGCCCCACGAGACCCAAGAATGAAACAATGGTGTGACCTTATGGCTCGGCACGTAGCGGGCCCTATTATCAAGTACAATGATGCATTTTTTGACTGGTTAAGGCCCCAAATCTAGATGATTGATGATTATGCGTATGTTGGCCTGGACTTTCGGGGTGATCTTGACTTGGCTCTCCTTGAGGGATTTCAGTGGGGAGATCTGTTGGAAAGTTTACAGTTAGGAGTAAGCTTGTCATTGATGGCAATAACAACAATGGAAAAGATCAACATGATCAGCAGTGCAATGATAATGGAAGAGTAAACTCCATTTTAGAATTTCAGATACTCGGAGTTGAAGTGTCGAAACACTTCACTACCGAAGTGGCGAAATCGTGAAGTGGAGTTGAAGCGTCAAAACACTTCACCACAGAAGTGGCGAAATGCGAAATGGTGAAATGATCCTAGCCGTTGGATCAAGGTGTGATCTGGGCCATTAGATCCAGGAGGTGAATATGGAACACCACGTCAGAAAGGACAATTGTGGACCGTTGGATCAAGAGGACGCGTGGCGAAAGATCAGAGCTAGTCAAAGACTCCATTTCGGAGTTTCGCGAATCGCGACTTGGAGTGACGAGAATCTCCATCTAAGGATCAACGAGATGCAAGATCACGAAAATATCAGGACTGTCAGATCACTAAGAACGAGGACCATTGATCTGAACTCCATCTTGGAGTCTCACCTATCGCGACTTGGAGTGACGAGAATCTCCATCTAAGGATCAGCGAGATGCGAGATCACGAAAAGATCAGGACCGTCAGATCACCAAGAATGAGGATCGTTGATCTAAGCTCCATATCAGAGTCTCACCTATCGCGACTTGGAGTGACGAGAATCTCCATCTAAGGAACAACGAGATGCGAGATCGCAAAAAGATCAGGACCATCGGATTACCAAGAACGTGGACCGTTGATCTGAGCTCCATCTCAGAGCTTCGCCTATCGTGACTTGGAGTGACTAGAACCTCCATATTAGGAAAAATGATATGCGAAATCGTGATTTAATCGTAGCCGTCAAATCAAGGTGTGATCTGGACCATTGATCTGACTCCATTTCGGAGTTTCACGAATTGCTACTTAGAGAGGCAAGAAACATAACCACAAGAACGCCGAAATCATGATATGTGAGATCGTGATATGATCTGAGTTGTTGAATCAAGATCAGATCTGAACCGTCAAATCATAGGACAAGTGGCAAGCAATTGTAATTTTTCTGACTTGGAGTCAACGGAGCATGGTGTGGAAACTCATGAAATATGAAGTGCCTTTTGGCACAGCCTATGGTCACCGCCGGTGGTCACGATAAGGGAAGGAGTCAGTTCAGAAAAGCTCCATTTCGAGGTTTCGGGGATCATGACTTGAAGAGTCGAGATGCCTCATCTCCATATTCACGAAATGCGAAATCGCAAAAGCGCTTTATGCATAAGCGCGTGGTCACAACCATTGGGCACATCGATGGAAGATGGAGGAAGAAGCTAGAGGTGCTAAGATTCACCACAGGGATCCTGAAATGTCGAATTATGAAATGGTGAAACAAACACAAGATTCTTTATTCTTAATCCAACGGTTCAGGTGAAGTTGAACAAGATCGAAGGGCTACTTTTGCGCTTCTCAGTGTAATAGCTAAAACAAATGATGATCTCTGCCAGAGGACTCAAAGAGGACTTAGTGTGATCGTTAAAGAAGATGATGAGTCTCGACTGCCAGAGAGGCTGAGGAATCTCAGCATGACATCCAGTGATGTTGAATGCGTGGGAAAACTTCTAGAGAAGCTGAAGGGTTACCATGATGATCAAATAGAGCACTCGACATGTGGAGGATATGGACGCGATGTGAGTAGGAAGATGGATTGCGCGCATTGCATGCACAAGTAGCACATAAGCTATAAGTACACGATACAGAGAATAGTTGCGGTCGTTGTTGCTATAGCTATGACTGTCATTGTTGAAGGTGATTCATGCATGAAGAAGAAGGGGAGTGCAACAACTGAATTGAACAAAAGAGGAACTATGCAGTGAATGGACATGGCGCACAGAGCATAAAAGGTATAAGAACAGACAACGCAAGTCATGTGTGCAGGAAGGCAGTGAGGCAGACAGAGCATTGAAATGCAGCAGAACAGTGATGAGTCTAGTAAGCCATTGTTGAAAATTATATCACTGTAATGAGTTTTAGTAGAAAAGATTTATAAAACAGGGTGGTAGGAAGGTTCTAGGGAGGACTGTTGTCCTCAGAGGTTCAAGTGGGTGCTTGAACACAGGGAGTTGTATCTTCCTTCTAGTTGGTGCTGGAGAAACGAGGGAGTTGGTGCTCCCTTCTAGTTGGTGCTAGAGAAACCAGGGAGTTGTAGCTTCCTTCTAGTTGGTGCTAGAGAAACCAGGGAGTTGGTGCTTCCTTCTAGTGGG
>SNQJ01S0104372.1:28157-48084 GCA_010110895.2 Picea sitchensis | reverse complement strand
TATTGTTTTGTGGTTTTTAGGATATTAGATGTTTTTTGTGTTTTCTATCTAAAGACTAATCAGAGACTTTTGACTATGCAGATGTAGGGCCACATCAACCTCCGGGCACATCTCCAATTTAGAGGCGAGGAGAGGCACGTGTTGTAGCAGGGTGGGATGCCGATGACTATGAGGCGATGGAGAAGAACTTAGAAGGCTTGACGGTAGACATTCCCGACATGTCGATCGAGGAGGTCCCAAGGTGTTATCAACGCCATAATGTAGGTGTATCTGGTTCACTTAGTCAGTTACTTCGCAGGGTAGAATGGGCAGTAGTGTGCTATCACAAGAAACATCCATGATGTTATTTCGAGTGGCATCTATGATGTTATTTTGTAGGAGCCATGGGCTCTATATTTTGATATTTTGGTCCTTGGATGGAAAACAATTTTTGTAAAACATTTTCATTATATATATGCATGAGGCTTCCACCGGCTTACTCCGCTTTTATATACAATGTGTAATGTGTGATTGGATTTACAAATGTCTCAAATGTCTGTCTAACACATAATTAGATAGAGCATTGGTTAATGTATTTAGACATCTAGGAATGTGTTGATATTCAATATAATCAAAATAACGTTCCAAGAGGCGATTTCGTAGATATACCTGTAACAAAGTAGGATTTCAGATAGTGTAGACATTACTAAACTGGAGCACTACTAGTTGCGAATCAAGTCGTACAACAAAGTGACGGATCTTAAGTGGGATAGCATCGGTCAATAATTCAATGATTGTGATATATTCTGTGATATTATTGGTTGCACGACCGAGGGAAACACCTTGTAAACTGATAAGTTCGTTGGTGGGTGCATAAATTTCCCAAGCAACAGAAGTTAGGTTATGAGTACTATAGCTAGCACCATCGTCGAAGCCAACATAAAGTAGAGAAGACGTCGACATCTAGAAACCAAGTACAACACAAGGTAAGTAGTTGGGGGTCAAAACCAAATAATCAAAAACACACAAAAGTAACACACAAGAGTATGGTACAGTAAAATTACAAGAACTCATGCAGAGATAGTCTAAGCATAGTACTTCTTCAAGTAAATCCCATTTCTGGGTTCACTCAAAGGAATGCCATCATAATCTACTAACTCATAAGCTCCTTCTATAACACTCGTTTGACGATATATGGACCACGCCACATAGCTTCGAATTTTCTGGCTCCTAGAAGATCACGATCTTGTTCATAGAGGAGAACTAGATATCCCTCAGACAAAACATGTGACTTGACATGCTTGTCATATTGGGCTTTTACACGTTTCTTTTGGGTTTCAATAACTAGGGTGGCATCACGATGGGTCTCATCTAATTTCATAATATACAATAGATGTTCATCTTCGGTAGAGGTGTTTGGGAGAAGTTCGACGGCTAGCTTCAAAGATGGTATTTCACATTCAATTGGGAGAACGACTTCAATGTCATAGACTAGTTAAAAGGGGGTAAATCCTGTAGCAGACTTCACAGACGTCTGATAGGCCCATAATGATGAAAAAAACATCGTGTTCCAGGTGGTCTTATGGATTCCTATTATCTGACGAAGCATAGTGATAAGGATTTTATTTATTGGTTCAACTTGGTCGTTGGCCTCTGGATAGTAAGGGGTTGAGTTTTCATGCCGAAGACCCAACTTTTCGGTAAGTTCAGACATCATAAAGTTTCAAAAATGGCTACCGTGATCATGAACGATAGCTTGCGGGATCCCGAATCGAGTAATAATATGATTAAATATGAAAAGGGCTGCAGTTTTCCTAGTATTGTCGAATGTGGGCATCGCCTCGGCTCATTTTGTGAAATAATCCATGGCTACAATAATGTATCCATGCCCCCGGACTGAGTGAGGGTTACATGTCATGAAATTGATACCTCATTTTGCGAAAGGTCCGACGAAAACTACGGGGTGTAAGGGAGAAGGATGCGATCTTATCTTGGTGTTGTATGTTTGGCAAGCATGGAATTTTTGGACGACAATAATACAGTCTTTGAATAAAGAAGGCCAAAAGTACCCTGCTTGTAAGATCTTTTGGGCAGTAGCATACCCAGACATGTGACCACCACATGCTCTAGAGTGGAAGTCATTCAAATCTTTCTCAGCTCCATCATAGGTGATACATTGTCGAAAAACAGAGTCAACCCCACGGCGATAAAGAGTGTCACCAAGGATAATGTACTGGCAGGCTTGGTAACGTATGCGACAACGGTCAATGCTAGACAAATCAGGCTGGAAAGTTTGAGTTTGGAGATAGATAATGATATCCCCATAGAAAAGGTCATTAGAACTGATCAGAAAAAGGGTTTCATCGGGTAAAGAATCCTCTGCTACATTCTCTGTCTCAGTGCAGAGAAGGTCACATATCAGTTCGGTAAACACCAAGGATTTATTAGACTTAGCGCGTTTGAATTCTAAGTCAAACTCCTAGAGAATTACTATCCATTTGGAGTATTTTCCCCCTAGAAATTGGCGTGTAAGAATGTGTTGCATGGGGTTGCAATCGGAAATTACAGTGGTCTTGCATAATAAGATATAGTGACAGAAACGTTGGACAACTTGAACATCTTCCAAGGCCATTTTTTCAACATGTAAGTATTTGGCTTCGGTACTCGTGGGAATCCGACTCAAATAATAAATGACATGTTTGTCATGTGAATCATCTTCTTGGACTAGTACCATGGAGATGGTTGAGTCTGAAGCAGCTAGATAAAGGAAGTAATCTCGACTATAATCAGGTGGGAAAAGTAATGGGGTACGGGTTAAAGTTAGTTTCAAAGCTTCGAAAGATTTGCTGGCAGTGGAATCCCATATGAACTCAGAACCTTTCTTTAGTAGTCGAGTAAATTTGAGCGTTAATTGAGCATAGTTTGGGATGAAACGACGTAAAACGTTTTCCTTCCCTTGCAAATTGTGAAGCTGGAGAAGTGAAGAAGGAGGAGGGAGATTGAGGATCACCTCGACCTTCAAAGAATCGACCCTGATCCCCTGGCGTGACACGATAAAACCTAGAAGTCGGCCAGAATCCACACAGAAAACACATTTGTGTGGGTTTAAGCGTATGCGATAGAACCAACAATGAAGGAAAATGGATTGGAGGTGTGCCAGATGGTCACTATGATGCATGGAATGCGCTGGTAGGTAGTCTAGATATGGTTGTACAATGTGCTTGATATCATGAAAAACATAAGACATGGCAATTGAAAAGCCGCACCAGAGTTCTTTAAACCGAAGGGTAGTTTCCGGTAGGCAAAGGTGCCCCAAGGAAAAATAAAATAGGTTTTGTGTTGATCTGCGAGCAAGATGTTGATTTGATTATAGCTGGATAAACCGTCCATTAAAGAGAAGATTTCACTCCCGGTGCAATCGTCGACTATCTGGTCAACGAAGGGGGTGGGAAAGTTGTCCTTAGGACAAGCTTGATTTATATCACTATAATCGACACAGACACAGATCGTACTTTGTTTCTTATTAACCGAAACGAGATCGGATACCCAATCAGTTAAAGCCACAGGATAAATAAAGCCAACTTTAAGAAGTTTTTCGACTTCAAGATTAATAGCAACTGCTTTACGGGGGTGGACTGGATGAAGTCTCTGTCGAGTGGGTCGAGTTCTTGGGTATGTCTTAATTTCGTGGACAACAATATTAGGGTCAATACCCGACATTTCTTCATAGCTCTAAGTGAATATGTCACAAAACTCTTGGAAAAGTGATTTATAGGTGACAACCTCGTCAGTAGAGCACGAAGCTCTCATGTGAACATTTTCAAAAACTCCAGGTTTAATGGATATGTCGAGGGGGATGGTGGGTGAACTATTACTTAAGTTCCCTTCATACAACACATCGTGTGATGACTTGGAAACAGAGAAAATGAAAACAACGGTTGATGGAGTCGAGATCCGTTGATAACTCTTGATGATGTGTTGTTCAAGGAAGAGAATGGAACGATGATGTCCATCATCCCAAGGGGTGTCTTCCATCGACAAAACCAACATAATCATCTCATCTGTAGGAAAACAAATGTGGAACGGGTGAGAAGACGAATCATCGAGAGAGGGGGTGAAGGGGGTTGTCGATTGAATGGATTGATAGGTGGATTCAACCAGACTTAAAGGCATTTGGTTTTCGTAGTGAGAATAATCACCAGGTTCGGGTATTACCCATGGGTCGAAGATGGGTGAGTTTGGCGAACCGAGGTGGAAATCATGTTTATCAAGGCAACCAAAGGAGGTGGAACATCAAGAGGTGGGATCAGGAATGTGGCCATCATAGTGGAATCTTTAAGTAGGCCCACACCAATGTTCTCATACCCAGGAGGTGTCTTCGCGATAAAAGGTACGTTGCTAGTACGAGTGTCAGAGTTGAAAAAGGCTAGCTGGTCGATAGTGATGACCTTTCCTTGATGTGGAAAATGTAAAACATGGAAAATCATAGACACAATGGTGTGCATTGCGTCAATCCAGCTATGTCCAAGTAAGAGGTTATAATTGAGAGGTGCATCAAAGACCTCGACTTCAACATTGACCAATTTGCATTCCAATGTAATAGACAATGAAGGAAGTACATTGTAGGGTTTAAAGCCAGAGCCATTAAAGGCTTTTAGGGTGTTATGTGATTCAGTAAGAGGAGGAGAGTCGATGGCTTTCCAACAGGCAATAGACATTACACACGTGGAGTCACCCTCATCAATAACAGTCCTACAGATGTTCTTGTCGGAGTCAAAAACTTGTATTTGGAATGTTATTTGAGGGGGGAGTCTCGAAATGTGATCTTCGAGGTAAAAAATGATCAAATTTGTATCCATAGGATCAATTCCACTGATAGCCTTTAGCAATGCCTTCCATTGAGTAGGGAAACTTTGGAGGACTTCGAGAACTGACATTGCAGAAGGTGCTTGTGCCATATCTTCTACAATACTGTAGTTCTGAGCAACACGTGCATGAGGGTTGAAGGAAAAATTTTGAACAACACCCTTTGAGGGAGGGAGAAGAACTATATTTAGACTCGATCATTCGAGATGAAGAGGATCGTTGGGAGGTGAAGTTGAATGAGGTTGTTGAACCAATGAAGGTGGTATATCATCAACCTTCGCTTTTGAGGAAGAATAATATTTGCCTTGATTGGTCAGTGTAACATCATTCTTTCTGGAATCACCAGTACACATGAGTACATAAGCAGTAGTGGAGGGAGAGGATTGGTCATGGATGACCAGTTGGGCCTGCTATTGAGAAGGAAAAGGTTGAGACAAAACGACAGGTGTGGGAGATTTCATGGTCCCTTGGAGGAACTTAGTAACCTCGGCCCGTCTTGGACACTATTTCATATAGTGATCGTCACCACAGATAAGGAAAGGGTATCAGGGTTTGCGCTTATCCTTATCTTCAATAGGTTGGGTTTTGGCTTTCTTAGACTGCGGGTTATTTTTATCCTCCTTATTCTTACCCTTCCCTTTTTTAGACTTATTCTTTTTGACATGGGTAGATTGAACAGATTTAACCTCAGAGGTTTTGTCGATGGGAGGGGTAGGAGATAGAGCATTTTGAACATTAGAAGCATTATTTTGAGGTTGAGCATGGAAAGTGCCAATCACACCATTATCCGCATGAGAAACAGAAGGGGTAGTTGAAGTAGCGGTAGTAGAATCGTGAGGTGCATTAGGGAGTAAGTCGTAAAGAGTACCCATTTGTGAATAAATGAGGTCGAGTTACTGAGAGCGACTGATAGGCTGTTCTTTGGTGACACCTCCAACCATGTAAATATCACAAGAGATATCATTCACGAATGATTTTGTGAACCACTCTACCAATAACTAATCAGGAAGATTGAGTTTGATCAAACGTTGTCGTCATCTCCATTCATGAATGTGATCAAGGATGTGAGTGGCCTTAGTTTGTTTGAAGGAACTTAGGATCTCGGTTCCTGTTTCATAATGGATCGATAATTGGTAGTGTGTAAGGAAAGCCATGGCTATGGTATTAAAGTTAGTGAAGAAACCTCATGGTAGTTATATATACCACTTTGCAGCCGAACCCGTGAGATTTCGTTGGAAGATTCATAACCGAATGGAATCATCCATCAAAGAGTTGGATGAACACCAAAGGTGGAAATTTACGACATGGTTGTTCGGGTCCTCTCTCGGTTTACTGTCAAATTTTTGGATGTCAAACGATAATTTGACCGAAATAATGGGCCAGTGGGGAGAATGTAGGATAGGATCATTCAAGATTTTAGACAAATCAGGTAGATCCAAAGTGGCTAAAAAATGTAATTTTATGTTCACTTGAGGATACTGGTGACTTTGGGGAGGGATTCTCGTCGGTATACCAGTAATACCATAAGTAGTTTGTATGTGAGGCAAAGGTCCTAACAGATTCATATGTGTGTGCGGAGGCATGTATCCCATAGGGTTGTACTGGTTGGGGATGGTCCCTTGGGGAGGGACACTAGGTTGAACGTTCAGACTCCAAATGGGATTGGAAGAACTGAGGTATGACTGGCCCGGACTAGGGGGTATAAAAAAACTAACTTGAGGTTGTTTCCCCCCAGACGATTGTGGATTTCCTTGAATAAGAAGATTCCAATACTGGGCTAGTGATCCAGGGATGTTCTGTCCATACTGTGGATTATATCCTTCGAGTAGGGGCTGTCCTCTAAGTGAGGATGATGCCCCAATTTGGGTTTGACCTCCAAATTGAGTTTTCCCCCCTAGGTTATATTGTACCCCAATAGGAATTTGATAACCATAAGTGAATAACAGAGTAGAAATTCCAAGGGTAGTAGAGCCACTGGGTCTGAATCCTCCTATAAAAGGTGGATAAGACCCTCCAGAGAGGAACTGAGATGGTGTCGGAATAGAACCGAAAGAAACATTATACCCAGGAGGAGTAAAGACTCCAGAAGCTTTGGACGAAACTTGGGTAGGAATGGGGATAGAAGCATTCAAGGCATTATACCCAAGAGGGAGTGATGAGACTTGTCTAGATGAACGTGGTGTACCAATAGGAGCTTGGCTAGCCACCGTGTTCCTAGTGGGGATAATCGTAGTGTTTGGGACCATTATGGAATGGGCCTGCTAAAGAGGGATAGTTGAGCTAGGACCATCTTCTGAACCAATGAAGAAATAGAAAGTTGTACTGTTAAACTGATCTAAAGGTATCGTAAATGTGGTAGATATTTCGGGTGGTTTAGAAACGATAGGTATCTCAGCTTCTGCCTCTGAGCTGGGAGGATTCTTCCTAGAAGTCAAAGTTTGAGATATGTCATTGGTCCAAAAAGGATCCTCGTTTTCAAGGCCAGCAAGGATTCTAGTTGGTATTCCAAAAGTGTCAACAACAAGTTATCTGGACGATTTTAGTCGGAGAATACGTCTCTCTTATCCAGGAGGTAAGTGGAAAGCGTCCAAAGAATCAGAAATGATTCAAAAACTTTCTAAAGAGTCAGTTCTCTCCACTTGTGAATGTATGTGGTCATGTATCTCACTCTGTTGAGGAGAGTCCTCCAGTGGATTAGGGAGCAAGGGTTGGGAAACTTTCGGATCTTCCGGAGGTAGTCCTTGCATCCTATGTGAACGACGTGGAGGGTCAATGTTGGTCAAGCTAAAAATTTTACGAAAAAAATCTATGGCCAACTATGTAAACAAACAACACTCGCTAGTAGAATCTAGGAATCAAGACCAAGCAAACAAAACCTTCTTATTCTGAAGTCACTAGTTGGTGATGAAATCCAACGTCATGAAGTCAAGATAAGAATGGGTTGGGCTAGGGTGGAAAAGTTATGTTGACAACATGCTTAACAAAATTACACCTTGGTGCAAGATCCAACACATAATCATGGGTATACCCTCCAAGGAGCCCGAGTGAGTCTGGCCAACATCGACTCCAGGTACCGTGAAGACTTTCCCCTCCACAGTCACCTCGTGTAAGACCCTAAGAAGATAGGAAACTAACGCTACCAAAAACAACAATGATGCCTGGGGAGACAGTCAACAGTTTGATCCACGCGCAAGGGTAGGGTATCTAGCCTGAAATAAACTTGAGAGGCTTCCACTCATAATTGTGGGTATACCTTCAAGCGACCCCCATAATACATGCAATCTCTACACCGAGATCAATAAAGCAAGGTGAGTAACTTTGTCGATCTCAATGCGACCTCAGGTTTGACCCTTGTGTGAGAAGGGCTTCCCAAGACAAAATGTTGCAAATGGAATTTTATACTCCCTATCACAAGATTATATTGTGTTTTTTGTTCTTTGGAGAGTGTGTTTCAATGCCTATTCCAAAGCTCTAGCCTAGTTAATGTTGGTGTAAAAGAGCCCTAGAAAAAGAAATTACTAGTTAAGTTTTAGATTTTCGCAATATTTTTAAAGGTTGTCATTACTCAAGAGGGAGACGAGAATGAAACCAATGTTGTGTAAGACTTTGACCCAACAATATGCAAATAGAAATGAATTATGAAAATTTTTGTTTAATGCATTCTATCTACAACAGGGAGAAGATGTTTCTGGAATAATGTAAACTACAAAATATACTTCTTTTTTCTTTAAATGAACACAATTTCAAACAACCAATAAACAATGAAGTTCTTCAATGTTATGTTCTCTTAAATGCAATAAATTTTCTTATGTATGATTATTCAAAAGAATGGATAACTTAAAATTATTCCTTTCTAAGACCGGACCAAGGGCATGGCAGAGAAAAGACAAGAAATCCAAGAAAAGTTATACCTTCAACAAGCACCCAAATCGAACTTTCAATGAAGACAAAAATAAAAATTACGAGAAAGTTTTTCCTCACAGTCAAATGAAGAAACAACTTCTCAATCATCAAGTAATCTAGAATACGTAATCAATCCAAAACTTCAAATCCAATCCAAGATTTTTAATCGAACAAGCACTCAGATATATGCTCCGAGATTATACCCTTATTGTTAAAAATAAAAAATGAAAATTGGAAAATGACTAAGAGAGGTGTTTGATCTCTGAAAACCAATAAACAACGTGTTAAGTATGAGAAAACATTAAAACACTGGCTAAAAACGTCCCCCCCAACTAACTAAGAAAAAAATTGGGCATGGACAGAGGCCAAAACCCCACTCAAAAAATTTACAGACATCGTCGCAGGCTAGCAACACATTACAGTGCGGAAATCTAGAGTTTCCGCAGGCCAGAAATAGACAGGGTGCGGAAAGTATGCACTGAAGCAAATAGCCAGAGTACGGAAATCAAATTTTTCCGCAGGCTAGGTATAGGGTGCAGTGCAGACACATCTGAAAATCAAGGAAATTTGAGAAAAAGGTAAAAAATCTCCGTGAACTTTCAAACTTAGAGAGTCTGTATGGATCTCCCATAGAATCATAGACTGGATTCAGATAAGAAAGAGTAGGCAAAAACATATGGCCAAAAAAAAACCACAATCAAGTCGTATCCCCAGTGGAGTCGCCAATTTTGTTATAGGATAAATCGGTAAATGCAGACACAAACTAATCTCCCTAGATCCACCTGGATCTAGAACAAAACAGGACATGACATGACACTTCCCCTAAGTTACAATCATTGATCTAAGTGTCAAAGAAGGAATTGATGACTTACCTTTGAGATCGCTTCCTTATATCTTTGTTGTTCCCACTTCGCTCCGGTGCTATTGTGAAACCAGATCTGCAATGACACAAACCAACCAAAGTGAAAGCAACTATGATAGATTCAATGAAAACTTAGACATGTGATCAAGGAGTCATGTAATAAAATGAGAATAATTTTATGGGAAAGAAAAATGCCACTGTATTATATTGAATAAAAGTGGAAGATACGATCGAAATGCCTTGATGTCACAAGTTCCCTTTTAGTGGTCCTTCGTTCCAACACACACATATATTCGTTCCGGAGTTTGCATGAAGGTGATATTCAAAATATTGATGGGTGAATGCAAACCTCAAGCATCAACTGAAATAACATTCTTCACACAATCTCCAGCCTATTCTTCCAACAATCCTTTACTCAAATTTTCTTAACTGTGCTTAACCTTTTCCATGAGAAGCCCATTATTATATAGGATAAGTTGAAGTGGTTAAAGGGATGAGGATGATCCCACCAGATCAGAGAATTTAGTAGGATCGGAACCATACAGACGCCACCTCACATTCCAGAATATTCCCCTTCTAGAAACTTCTTGAACCTCTTTCCTCTTTTGGCTTTCAAACGCCGCCGTACCCTGCCTATATAGCAGCTTGCAGAATTCCTGCAGGCCAGCTATAGAGTAGCCTGCGAAAATCTTTGATTTCCACACTGTACACTATGGGTAGCCTGCGACGTCCTTCTAAAAATTGGTCTTGCAAAGGAGGAAAGTAGTCACTTTTCTCAGGAAAAAGATGATTTTGAGGGCCTGATTACATGCTTGTAAATTCATCATCAGGGTGACCAAAATAATGTGTAACACCCCCCCTGTGGAATCCTTCACCCCCCATTCATCTAAAATATTTCATGTCCATAGAGAGGTGACATACCATTACTTCCTTCTTCCATGAGAGTTATGGGACACCTTCCCTCCTTTCCCACCTTGGGTCTCGTATTGATTACTTAGGCTATCACCATCCCTTACGATGTTCGTCCCCTCCCCGAAGTGAGATCCACCTGGAAACATCTTTCTAGTTATCCGCTCACCCATTCTTGTAGTGGGTCCCCCTACCACTAAAGTTGATAGAAGTCCTGCATCGTGACACCAACATTTTCCATTCAATTCACCATAGAATTAGCTTTCTTGTGAATCATCTTTGGGATGATGGCCACTAGAGACTTCACCATATGACCTAACTTTGCTATCCCATGGCTCAATATCCAGTGGCTCAAAACCCTATCAAGATGAACCCCATTCAAAATTTTCCTCATCGCCAAGAGAAGCACTTGAGAGTCCCCTTCCACCTCTAAGGATTGAAACCCATATTTCTGAGCAATCACTATACCACGAAGAAGGCCTTCTAATTCTACCATGTTATTTGTTGAAAGTCCAAAGGTTGGATGCATACACTAGAATCGATTCTCTGTTATGATCCAGGAAGACTCCTCCCTTCCCTACAATGCCCAGGTTTCCCTTAGGTGAACCATCAAAATTAAGTTTTATAAACCCCTCCTATGGGGGAACCCAGTGGTCTTTGATGTCTGCCCAAGATAGATTCTTCCCTAACTTCCCTGGATTCACACAAGTATCAAAACTTCAACCTTTGAATATATGGGCCTCGTTCCCTTCCAGCTGAAGGCCTTGGAGAGACCAAGGAGCACTGACGATGGAATCCTTCACATTGGAGTTGATGATTTCCCAAGCTTTGGCATTGGTAAGAATTCATTCTTTAAATATTCTTCTATTCCTCTCTTTCCAAACATTCCACATGAGGAATCCCATGAAGGTTTCCCATGCTCTATTTAGAATAGGGTTGACGTCGGGAATACAACTCCGGTATTATATAGTTTCTATGATATTATGATTCCTTAGATATGTTTTTCTGAATAGGGTTTCTACTCCGTCCCATAGATGTACTATGAAATTGTAGGAACCCAACAGGTGATCCATGGTTCCCCCAAATTATGAGCACAAAACACACCTGGAAGGCCCCAAAAATAATTCATGGAGTGGGCCCTCCCATGTCAAAATATTCCTGTTAGCCACCAACCAAAGGAATGTACAGATTTTAGGCTAGAAGGACACATTCAAGCCTTTACCCCATATAGGGCATCTCTGGTCTTCCTCTAACCCCAAAACAACTATATAAGCCTCTTTCACCCTGAAGTTACCATCTCCCTTTCTACCCCATATTATGATATCTTCTCCTTCGTTAATATTCTTATTTTCTCTATTCATTGAACATGTCACTCCTCCAATGGTTTCCAAATTCATAAAAAGGGGTTTATCCTTTCTTAATTTCTATTCCAATATTGGTTCACCTTCAACTACCCCACTCACTCCAATGTCTATCTTACGTCCTGTAGCTACTCCACATTCCCCAATACGGGGAGTTGGTCCCAAGTGTCCTCCTAGAAGAGTGTTGAGCGTTCGTTATGCACCTCCCCAAAACACTGTTGTTTCACCAGAGTATGATTACGCCATGCATTGTTCCATATCATGGAGTCTGGCTTATCCCAATCTTCTCAAATCATGTCCTTCTAAGGAATCTGAGGGGCGTACTTGTCTTTCTGAATATTTTCCCAAAGGGAATTGGGAGATTTAACCCATCTCCACCATATTTTCACTGCCAACATTTTTCTTATTGCATGAGGTTCCTTGAGACCTATCCTCTCCTATCCTTATGTTTGCAGAGAGTTTCCCAGGCCACAAGGGCCCATTTTTTTCCTTTGGCACTCCCCCAATAAAAACTTGTGTTGCATCATTTTTATATTTTTGAGAAATTTCATGGGGGATATAAGGAGCGGGAAGAGATATAATGGGAGGGACAAAAGGAATGACTTAACCAGGAGGATTCTACCTGGGAGGAATAGAAAGCGATGAGTCCAACTGTTAAATTTAGCTTCTAGTTTGATAATGATTTCCTCCCATGAGGGATTGTGGAGGGACCTACTGAGGAGGGGGGCCCTAAGTATTTGGCTGGGAGAGAGTGGAACAATAAACAACACATCATCCACAAACTATATATGGGACAATGACTCCTATTCAAAATCTAGATTGATACCTTTAATGTCTCCATTCCTTTTGGCTAGGGAAAGGTTGTGGTTGAGGATTTCAACCAAGATGACGTATAGGAAAGGAAACAAGGGGTCTCCTTGAAAAATCCCCCTGGATGGGCTGAATGTTTTTGAGGGAGATCCGTTCAATAAGATAGAAAATAAGGCAGAGGAGAAGAGGTTTAAGATCCACTCGAACCATTCCCTCCCAAATCCAAAGGAAAGCAACATCTTCCAAGAAGTTCCAATTCATTTGATCATAGGCTTTAGACATATCCAATTTCATCAACATCCCTACTTTTTTAGACACTTTGAGGGAATGGATTTCCTCATGGGATACCACTATCCCATCCAAGATCTTCCTATCTTCCACAAACCCCCCCTGCTCTTGCGAAATGAGGTTAGGGAGGATAGGCTTAAGCCTATAAGCTACCAATTTTGAAACGATCTTATAAATGACATTACAAAGGGAGATAGGTCTAAAATTATTTGCAGAGTTTTATCCTTTGATATTTGGGATCAAACTGATGATGGTAGCATTGAATGCTTGAAGGATGGATCTGGAGCTGTGATATTCCTCCACCACTTCCCAAATATTCTTTCCAAAAAATAGCCAACCTGCTTGGAAATATTCGATAGTGAATCCAATAGGGCCTAGGGATTTTCTTGGGGCCATGCTCTTCACTATACCTTCTACTTATTCTAAGGAAACCGACCTCATGAGGTTTAGGTTCTATTATGGGGAAACCAACTTGGGAATGGCCTCAACGATTTTGGAGATATCTTCATTCTTGTTTACCTCTAGTTCAGAGAGGAGATGTTTG
Source organism: Picea sitchensis (assembly GCA_010110895.2). Lineage (NCBI taxonomy): Eukaryota > Viridiplantae > Streptophyta > Pinopsida > Pinales > Pinaceae > Picea > Picea sitchensis. Next base: position 34,562 of record SNQJ01S0104372.1, on the reverse strand, counting down.
TAATAATACATTAAATCTTCCTCAATGTCATGTTTCTCTTTGATGCTATTGTTCTGGGTTTTGATAGAGGCTATTATGTTTCGACTCCTCGTTTGGAGCAAAGAATTGTGGAAGAACTTTGTATTCTTATCCCCTACTATGAGCCAATGGATTCAAGATTTCTTCTTCCACAACATCTGCTCCTATAGCTCATTTATCTAGATTTTATTTAATTTCTTCCTATCTAATTATGAGATCCTTCGAATGTGTCCCCTAGATCCCTTTCTTTTGGATCTCTTCCATTTCTTTCTCTAGTTTTCTCTTTTCTTCGAAAATATTTATGAATAACTATTTTATCCATTTCTTTATGCACATACAAACATACTTGAGCCTCTATTGGAACTACAACATCTTGGTTACATAAAGGTATTTTGGAATTTTCCACCAAACAACCATGTTTGAGAGGAACTTCAGATGATCTAGCCAAAATTTATTGAAATGAAATGGTTTCATCCCCTGCTTCAAGACCTGTTTCGATTCCAAGACTATGGGCCAGTGATCCAAGCCATAGTATGGGAGTACATCTATTGATAGGGCCTGCTTAGACTGGAAGCATGTTTCAGAGATCAAAAACCTGTCTAGGCGAACCACAATCCTATAATCATTTCTCCTCTTATTGTTCCAGGTGAAATATCATTTCTGGTTGATACATCTATTAATCACAGACTCTCTATGAGTTCTCCAAATGTAATACTCTCGGGGTCTAGTCTTTGAATACCGCCCTTACTTTCTAAGGGTGTCTTGATCATGTTGAAGTCCCCCCCCCCACTACCCATATTTCTTTTTGTAGGGTGGAACATACAAAAATTTAATTCATCCAGGAATATCCTCTTGATACTAGGGGACTGCAGTCTGTAAGAATTCGTGACGTACTCCATTTCCCTTGTACCTTTGACCTTGAATTTCAAGGTGAGAAACCTATTTATGGCCGCATGATCCTCCATATTTATGTAATCCTGATCCCAAAGGGTGGAAACCCCACCTGATTCCCCTTCAACTTTGATCCATCTTGCCTCACATCCTAGCCACACTTTCTGAGTAATTCTTTTCAAGTTTTTTGCATCACATTTAGTTTCTTGTAGCATTATTATGTCATCCTTATCCTGGGCAGCTCTACTCTTTAACATTATTTGTTTTGACAGAGCATTCATACCTCTAATATTTCATGATGTAATCTTCATATTTAACATTTAGGTTGGAAGGGAAAATCCTATCTGGGAGATAGACTACTTGGCCTGAATTGACCATTAAAGCCCCCGCTTCTTCTATTTTTTGTCTTTGGGGTTTCCTTCCCTTTGTTTTTTCCTCACCATGGCTCTTCTTTTGCAACTTGAGGGGGTTGGTATTTATTTCCAAGTTTCCATAAGTTGTTGATGTCAATCCTTGACTATTACCTATGGATTTACCCTTTAAAATATTTGTTTGCAGTTTCCTTAGTTGAGATATTGTGAGGTTATTGATCTTTTGATCTCCATGGGCCTCTAGAAGAGCTGGCAAGTCCACTCCAATTTCCTTGAGGTCCATGTCCTGGGTCATATCCGGTTCTGATCCCTCATTTGTGTATGTTCCTGATCCTTGGTTTTCCATCATGACTACTCCCTCACCTGCCGTCTGATCCTTCCTTGGGTCTGTGTCTATTCTACGCCTATTGGTTAAGTCTTCCCCAATTCCCTTCCCTTTCTTAATTTCCTCCTTTTTCATATTTGGATCCTCGACATCGAGAGCTTCACTAGATTCCCTTGCTAGAATATGAAATTTGTTAGTCAGGTTCTTGGTCTGTGATACAACTAGTTGTTTAGGTGGACATCTCCCTGCTTTCCTCTTTCTTGGGATATTGGTGAAGCCTTCCAGATCAGTCTCTTCTTTTTATTTATTTGCTGGGTTAAGAGTGTTTAGGGGGGAATCCCTGAAAATATGACCATAAACATGACATTTCTACATCAAAAGGGTATATTCTCATAATCTAAAATTGAATCCATTCTTTGTCCCCGTAGGACACTACTATCGACTCTGGGAGGGAACAAACTACATTCATATAGACACATATTCTATCGTAATAAATATACCTTGCTTCCTTTGTTACTTATGAGACTTTGACAAAGGGTCCTAAAGTGTTACCTATTCCCTCAAGGATCTCAATATCCCAAAACTCCCTTGGTAAGGAGTACATCTTGATCTAGACAAAGGAGGTTGTGAAGTATTCCTTCTGAGGAGAAAACCGCTCTATTCATAATCGTAGATGCAACCCCGTTGAGTTGAAGAAATAGGGACCCTCCTCAAAAACTTTGTCCTGCTCCCCAAGTTCCATGAAAACTGCTGTGAAAAACCCCTTTGACCCCAACTGGCGGTCAATTTTACCCTTAACCTTCCATTTGGAATTTATCCATAATTGTAAAGCTTTCGTGGATGGCCAAATCCCCATAAATTTCTCGATTAAGGCATGATACCTCATCCATTGAATATAGTTCACAATTTTGGTCGAGGTGACCTCGTACTTGGGATTTCACTTGTCTTAGCCAAACAACCATTCTACAACTTCTTTTTCTGATTGATCTTATCTGTCTCTTTCCCATCCTTGGTTTGGAGCTCTGTCTACCCATCGCAGACCCCAACCATCTCGAAATATCCACCCCTTCTAATGGGGGCCACTTTGACAACTTCTTTAAAGGAATTTTTGGTGGTACATGATGCACCTTCCTTAGGATCTAGACCTTACTTGGGATCTTCCATCCTTGCTACAAGAACCAACTACCCACCTCTAACCTCTATCACCTCTCCCCTAGGTAGGGAGAAAAACATCCCTTCGCGTGTCAAACCCAAGAACCTCAACCTGCACCTTTGGCCTCCATTCTTCTGCTCTGAAATCCACTCCTAAGATAATTATTTATTACACGGATCTTATTACTCTCTTACTTTTTACCTTCTTTATCATTGAACATTACTACTTTATTACTATTCACCTTATTCATCATATAACTTTTGATGTGACATTTTTGATACAACTCTCTAAATTATAGATGATATTTTGATTGACAAAAAATCAAAAAAGCTTTCTTATAATATAAATACCTATTAAATTAATTATAATTATTATAGATTACCAAACCAATAAAAACCACATCAACCTATAACATAAAACCTCTTCTCATTGGTTAAATAATAGGCATGGTATCTATGGACCTCAAATTCATTTCTTACTTCCAATAGTGGACAATGTTTATTACCATATTACAAAATTCCTTTAAAAGATAATCTCATGCATATATATAAAATGGACAATATTAACAATTCATCTAGAGATCATGAGAATTCGTCCACGTTATGGTCTAAGGATAATAATATTGTTAGTGCTTCTTAACCTGCATTTTTATAGTGATGATAATATTGTTAATTCTTGTTAGTGCTTGTTAATACGCAATATTACATCCGCGAACCTAATAATGTATCTTTTTTGTTCCATTTCATTATAGTTAAACACGAAAGTGAACAAATCAATTGAAAACCAAATATCATTCCTTACATATTCATAATGTAAAATTATAAAGGAAAAATGAATATATAACAAAGTAGATATCCATCTCTTATTTTTGAGTTTAAACAAGTTTGTCTGATTTTGTTTTATTTCAGGAGACAAACGGGGTAAAAAAATCCTAATAATGCATGCATTTATGCATGTAAAGAAGAATTGTGATTGGGACCCTTGTTACTTGTGTGTAATAAGGGTGATAAGCACAAACGTGAGCACATAGATTACATGATTTCGTTATAGTTGTTTTATTTCAATTACAAGAAGGGGTTTGATTGGTTTTGATATCACTCCATGAGTCACTCTAGGTTGAAGGTCGAGTGAGATTGGTAACTTAATCAAATGCTCAATGAAATGTATGAAAATGGATCAAAATATGAATAACTCATTCAATAACTTCCTCACTCAAGACACACTTGAATACATCCAGACAAGATAAGGCCCTAAAAAGTATTGATCAGATGGTTTATAACTGAGATGGATGAAGAACAATCACTATACCAGCAAGATCATATACATTAAAAACATACATGAAAGGCTGACTATAACACGGAAAAGTACTTATGTTTTTGTCCACCAATGCAATGATTAAAGGACTTCAATCGATCATTGTATAAACAAAATAAATGAACATATCATTCGACCATAGGTATAGGAAAAGATGAATGAAAATAAATCTGACCAAGAACTGAGAGAAGTGCTTATATTCCAGTATATATATCAAAAGGTCTTTACAAAAAGAGTATCTCAAAGTCTTCAGTTTCAAACCATTACAATGTAAAATTCATGGGATAAATAGCCTTTACAATCCTTAACTAATATCCTCTAAAGATGGATCTAATAGCTACTTTTCTAATTAGATCTGATCTAGTTACAAAAAAGTAGGATGAGATCCTATTTCTAAAGGATTAGAATCCCTATCTAAATCTAGGTCTTCGATTGCCTTCTAGGCCTTGCTAGAGGATAGAAGAGGTCTTATTAAGTCATCATCAACAACTGGACCTTGAGTCATCCTTTCCTTGACTGAGAAAGAGTCCAAATTTGAATTTGCTTGTTACTCATTAAAGATGGACAAGTTTGCAGTGCGTTGTACAAAAATAGACTATTGGTGCTACAAACTCTTGTAGGTGACTATCTTTACCAAAATACATCAAAACTTCTTTGAAAATGTCTTGAAAACTAGAAGGATACTTCAACTAAGCACATACTACTGTAGTTCATTGATCTTTACTAAGATTACTCAGACTTCATCTCAGTAATAATGTAATTTTAGCTTCCTTTCACAATATAGATCAAATGACCATTCATAAGACTTCAGATGTTTGATCAAGCAAGGACACCTGCAACCACAGTTTTAATTGGCACTATACAAACATACCTCTCTCCTTGGTATGTTGCACACAATTAATCTTTCATGTAGGCTTCATAAGCAATGAAATGATTAGTACCCTTACAAAATGGAGTTATCCAATTCTTCATAACTTGCAGACCTTTTGTGATCATGCAAGGCAAACAAAACAAAAAATGAAGATAAAGAAAATGATGCCACTCTTTGTGTGTCATAAAAATAAAATCCATAACTTATAAGATATCATAACCACCAAAATTCCATGGGATGGACTAAACTCTACACAACATACCAGTTTTCTAGATGGTGTTGATATGGTGAACATCCTCTCTTTAAATATAGTGTTGATTAGTCCATCTCTAATGAGAAGAGATTATTTTACATGTTCAAAACATTGTATATCATGTAGAGATATTTAACCATTAGAATATGATGGAAACACCTCCATTGAAGCTCTGTACAATGATACTGAGTGATCATGTACATACTATAAGAGTGGACACCAACCTTCAGTTGTTTTCATTGCAAATAATAATCATGCCTCTAATGAACTTTGATTACCCTAAGTGTTGTGCCAATATTCAAGGACAATATAGCAAGATTCAACTTCATGGGATTCACCTGTATGCTATCAAATCAAACATTTTGTACTCCACTAGAACCAAAATCATCATTTGCAAGGAGTAAGGAAGAAGCCCTAAAGATGCATAAACTTCAAAGGCCTCTGTTTTAGGTTTCCTGCCCCAAAATTTTGAGGGGGTTTTCGAAATAGAAGAAGGATTGCATCAATAAAAAATATGATACTTTGAAGTAGTTGTGTAGCCTCACGACTGTGAACTTTAAGTTTTCAGATATGGCTGAGAAGTGATCCACTTGTATGACCAAAAATAAGCATAGTTGGCAAGGTTTCTTTACAAATGAGATTGCAGGAATAGAGGCGTAATGATACTAATAAAACTAATCCTCTTGATCCTATAGATTCCAGAACCATCATTCAAGTGTCTCTAAACGTCCACCATAAGACGACAATGTTTACAATTTGACTTTCCATTACCTTCACAGAAGCAAGACCAAGAAAATATTTGTTTGTGACCTTATTTGGGGCAGTTGTAAAAACTAAACTCCAATTAGATCTGGTTTTGATAATTCTTCCATTAGCATAGAAGGCAATACTTTTGATGACTCTACTATTGGAAGATTGGTTGTTGTCATTGATGTCAACCCTAGTCGTGGGTTTTGGACCACAAGATTGATGAAGGTATTTGGACATGAAGGACAATGCACATGCAGATAAAAAACCCATGGATGGATAGTATACATCATGTTGTTTCCGATGGTATGTGGCACGTCATGTGGATCCTCATGGTTGAGGAGAAATGAATTTTTGAAGATGACAAAGTGAATTGAAGAAGGAAGTACATGTAGGCCGTGAAGATAATTAAAGAAAAGAATTACAAAATAAGAAAGTGTCAGGTCGGCCCTAATGTTAAAA
>SNQJ01S0104371.1:16820-30304 GCA_010110895.2 Picea sitchensis | reverse complement strand
CGGCACTTGCCAATTGAGCTGCCCCCCCGGGGGCATGAAATCAACTTATATTAGTCATCAATCTAATCAATATTTAAAAATTATAAAAGTAATAAAAAAAATGATAATAATTAAATAATCAATAATAATTAAATTAATAACAATAATAATAATATAATCAATTAATTAATCATAATAATAAAACCAATAATAATACATTTTTTTATACTAAAATGACATAAATGTGACACTAATATGATACATAATGACTTTAATATGACACAATAACATGATACATAAGGAGTGTTCCTAAGGGATGATGCAAAAAATGGATGCCACGACATAAAATTGACGCAAATGGAGACACCACCATGTGCATCGTGATTTGTATTGTACAATCTTAATTTTACAATAAACAATGGTCCCTCTCGATAACTTCTTACTCCATAAACAAAAGAATCTTGAACCTTGTAAAAAAATTGGCAAGCCTTGTACTAAAACAACATAGGATACCACATTTGTGTATTATCAACCTTAAGGTTAATGTCCCCTTTCACGTTCAAGCCTTCAAAAAGTGTAATAATTTCTTACTCCATAAACAAAAGAATCTTGAACCTTGTAAAAATATTGGCAAGCCTTGTACTAAAACAACATAGGATACCACATTTGTGTATTATCAACCTTAAGGTTAATGTCCCCTTTCACATTCAAGCCCTCAAAAAGTGTAATAACTTCTTACTCCATAAACAAAAGAATCTTGAACCTTGTAAAAACATTGGCAAGGCTTGTACTAAAACAACATAGGATACCACATTTGTGTATTATAACCTTAAGGTTAATGTCCCCTTTCACGTTCAAGCCCTCAAATAGTGTTACAAAATAGGTTTAGAACATAAAGTACATATGAGGCCATATATGATCCTTCTTTTTTTTTAATCCCCATGCATTTGGTGTGAAATGTCATTACAGATGAGTTGCTTCAATTAAATATTTCATTTATGAATTGGAATTGTTGATGATGATTAACATCCATTGATACCAATTGGTCTATCGGACCTTAAGAAGGTAAGAGATTACTTTGATTTCTTTCAAATTGTACTACTATGCTCAAAAAGCATTGAGAGAAACGTTCCAAGATCACCATAGTTTTGATGACTTAGGAGATTAGGAAGGCCTGTATTGTGACAAATATTTTTAAATTGGGATCTAATTTGGGAATAGGTAGGGAAATCTAAGAGGAAATGTTTTTCAGCTTCAACCCTCTTAGTGTCACAAAGATGAAAAATTATTTCATCCCACATTGTTTTTGGAACTGTCTAATGTCCAGTTTCACTATGTAGCTCATGAGAGTTTGTTCTTTTTTTAGCAATGTTGATTATCGTACTTGCACTTCTCAAAACTAAGAGGTACTTTTGATATTCTAAATTAGGGTTGACCACCTCCTTGTAGTATCTTAGTTTCCTTTTATCCTCTAATTATTTATCACACCACATATTCTCCTTAAATTTAGAACTGGTAATATTTGTAATATTATTGGTATTTTGCATGATGGCTTCTTCTTGTATTCCTCGATTATTTAGCCAAGATTTGGCATCTTTATGCCATCCCCACTTGAGTCATTGGTGGTTTTGGCTAGAGTTTGAAGCAATTTTGGGGAGCCTCTTGTCATCGATGTTGTTAATCGTGTTCTTGTAAGTTATATATCTAATCATAGCAATGGTCTTGATGGGGGAAAGACTTGTGTCATATAATCCTATTAAAACAACAAGCTATCTCTTGATAAGGATTAGCAATATCTACAACATTTTAAGATATGATTCTTGGGTGGCATTTGTTTCGGCTAATTTCTCCATTTGTTTAGAATGTCGTAACAACCCACACACACACAGATATATATATATATATATATATATAACAAGAATTGTTTGTTAAATTGATATCACATCCAAGTCGCCATCTGTGCATCGCTGCAAATCCGCCATCCAATTTCACTATCATGCCTAATTTCAAACCACCATACATAGTTGTCATACACAACCACCAATTCTTAAAATAGTACAACCATGATCATTCTTACTTCCATTGTCATCTTCCTTCCAGACGACGCACACCCTTACACCAATGTCGTTGACATCCATACATATATATGTACAACCACCAAATCAATCTCCAAGTCATAACATGATTTTTGTACATCTGCCAAATCAATCTCCAAGACATACCATGATTTTCGTACGAAAATTATTGTTGTAATTTATTTCCATACAAATGCAATTTCTCGTAAATTTCATATGATTTGAGAAAAACTAAAAATTATAATTCCAAACTGACATACAATTTCCAGAGTTTCCATGCAAATATGCAAGAAACCAATCAAATAATCAGTAGTTAATTAATTAAGAGAAATTTTGCTTTGCAAGGGAGGAAATGGTGACAAATACTTGTGTTAAACACCAAAATTGAAAAGAGAGGAGAACAATTCTAGAAACACAAACTGGAATCAAAGAGAGACCAGAAATAATTTAATCTTGAAATCAAGCAAAGTCAAGATGAGTTAAAGCAAATTATCAAACAAGGCAATGAAAAATCGAAATCGTCTATACACCAAATGCTTATCAACATGGGCGTAGAACCCAAACAAAATGTTACTTTACTCAACTCACCCACAAATACCACCCTAATCTTACAACCATTACCACAAGGTAACACTAACCCACCAAGATACATGCAACAGTCAACAAATGTTGAATTGTGAAGATTTAGTGGGAACGAAAAAATAGAGCATAGGTGGATGAACAAATCAGAGGAATATTTCAACATACATCATGTTCAAAATGAATGAGAGAATCAAAATATCATCCATACTCCTCAATGGCCTAGCTCATCACTAGTATATGTGGTGGAAATCCTCAGTGTCATATGTCTCATACAAGTGGCACAAGTTTTAAAAAAAAATCATTAAAAGATTCCAAGGTGTACAAGAAAACAATTATTTTGCAAAACTTACCATGTTATGACAAAAATAATATGTTGATGACTACATACATGAATGGGAAATTATGGGAAATTATTGTGACACAAGTGCCTTGGTTATCTCAAGATCAGTTATTATAATCTAATGTGTATGAATGAAAATATAATGTGTAAATTAAGCCTCACATAAAGAACAAATTAGAGATGCACAATGTTAAAACCATGAAAAAAGGTAGATGTAAGGAAAAAATAGCAAAATTAAAGTTTAGCAATTCACATCAAATGTATGACCAAAAATATCAAAATCAAAAGAAAACCTCTAAACTTCANATAAAGAACAAATTAGAGATGCACAATGTTAAAACCATGAAAAAAGGTAGATGTAAGGAAAAAATAGCAAAATTAAAGTTTAGCAATTCACATCAAATGTATGACCAAAAATATCAAAATCAAAAGAAAACCTCTAAACTTCAAATGAAGAAAAACTTAGATATATTTCACCACATCATAGTGAGGAAGATAATCAATAGAGCTCAAAATCTGAATGTAAGAAGGATAATAATTGTTTCCATTGTGGCGATAAATGGTTGTCCGGTCACATGTGTGCACCAAAGTTTTTATACCATTGCAACAATATACATGGGAAATAAGTAGAGGTCTCCAATGAAGGAAACACGCTAGAATTTGATGAGGATAAAAACTATCCAAAAATAGCATTAGCAACAATCATATTGTGCACTAGGAAACTTCATTAGAAAGGAGAGCCATTGTCCCATGATGAAGCTATAGGTCAAAAAGAAGAAGCACAATCATCTACAGTGAAATAAAATCTACCTCATCTAAGCAATAGTGGTAATATCTAGAACACTAGGATGAAAACCCCATGATATCACTCATTGTAATCATAGATTAATGCAACCAAGGACCCTAAAACTTGAGGAAAACATAAAGAATAAAAATATCACAATACTAGTAAACTCTAGAAGTGCACACAATTTTGTGTATATCAATATCACAAAACAACTAAATCTTTTTGTATACCCTATGAAAGAACTCACTATTACAATTGTCAATGGTCGACAAGTCGAAGGAATAGGAAGATGCCATAAAGTTTTTGTACATATACAAACCTTGGCACTAGAAATTGGATGTTACACCCTATCACTTAGTAGGATGGGCATGGTGTTAGAAGCAAAGTGGTTGATGCAATTGGGTACCTACATGGGTTGGGAAGCCTATATCACAATGTAGGTGTATCAGAATCAATTAATAATAATGGGTTCAAAGAAAACATATCTACACATCAAGGTAATTGAATCAAATACCATATTCACAGTCACGGAGACTCAGATTTAAGAGACAAGATAAAATCACTCAAAAATGTCATAATTATGTTACAAAAAAACCTCACAAATATTCGAAAACAAAACTAGAATCAAGATGACCATCCACAACTAAAGGTGAAATCACTAACACTATAAGAAGATGAAATCAGTTGAGGTGATTCTCCTCGAGAATGCTTTGATGAAAAAGCATCTTGAAGGGGGATCCAATGGTATGTATATAAAATAACATCATTAATAATATAGTATACCAAGACTATATAACCTAGGACACTAGACTTACATGTAATTATTAAAAGGTGTGTCACGTAAAGACATAACTTTCCATAAAACTTCACCATAAGGCCTATAAATGGGATGATATATATATATATATATATGGAACATGCAAATTATCCTTGTCCTTAACCTTAATAATCTATTGCTTTGGATCTAGGGATTTTAAGCACTAAATCACTATCTCTAAAATTGAAAGCATCAGCTAAACAATCTCTTCAACCCAAACAAAAAGCCTAGGACCTCTTTGTCTTCCTCTACTCTATCTTCCTCTATCCTCTACTCTTTAGGGAGAATCCCAACATTGGCAATATACAGTTGACCGATGAATATATCTATCATGTAAATCTAATGTTTTAATAGTATAACTAGAAAAGAACTTGCTTTCCTTCTTCATTGACATCATTTTCACCAATGAGACTACTCACTTGAATGTGTTGGTATTCTTTTAGTACTCAACAAAAATCTTATATGAAGCCTAAGTGTTCCGCGTCGAAATTTAAAATGAGGGAATGATCTAATATGTGCATGTTGAATTCCTTAATATTGATATTGAATGTGTTTTTAATCCTTGCAGCAACTTAATGCCACACATCACTTCTTGATTACTCCTTTGATAGTTGAATTGTTAGTTACTCATTAAAGAATTGTCCATGTGTCATATCATTATTCACCATTTAGGTTGTGTCACGACATCTGTCATTATAGTGATGCAGGGAAAAGAATGCAAGGTGATGTTTGGTAAAGAAATGGGCAATCTACCTCTTACATCCTACATTTTGAAGAGTGTGGGACTGCAAAGGCGAGGAGAGGGACACAAGTATGATGGGACGTGGAAATTCCACATCTCGCCCCTTGCATCCACATGGGTAAATAACACAGGGATGTGGGGGTAGAGGTATGGGTGGTGAAAGAAAAGAATGAGGACTAATTGTCCCACATCATTAGCTAATGACTAAGTGATGAAAGGCGTGGGAGGAAGGGAAAGACTTTATGAAAGATTAGGACTTGCCATATTTTACCTCACTTCTTTAATGAGGACTTAGAATTATTTTATAAAACACTCTTCAATCTATAGCAAATGAATCATTAAAAACCTTAAAATATACTTCAACCAAAATTTCAACAAACAAATAATCAAAGATGTTAGCCACGTCCCTTTAGCTCAAAGTTTTATAAGTACCAAACTAAGTACTTTATATATCTATTGACCCTTTGGAGAAAAAACTTAATATTTTCATAATATCTTTTAAGGAGAATCGAGATAAATATCACTAATACTTTAAAAGGGTAACAATCCTCCAAATTTACTCTACTTGATGCCATGGAAAACATATCAACATCCCCCAAAAATATTGATTTTTCCTCATATTTTATTTTTTCCTCTTGGGTCCCATTTTGCATGTCTTAACTTCTCTTGTGCTTCTCCTAAATTCTCTTGGGTCCCATTGTGCATGTATTAACTTCTCTTGTGCTTCTCCTAACTTTTCCAATGCTTGAAGAGACTCCCACTCATGCCTACAAAATCTAACACCCATGGGCCATAAATTGGTTCATGAATTGAGCGTTGGAGGGTTGAATTATGAGCATGAGGATAATGGGCATGATTTTGAGCATCCATAAACAAAAGCATGATGCAACATTTAGGCACCCACAAACAAACAAAAACATAAGCATGGTGCGTCTTTCAACCACCCACAAACAAAAGCACAATACAAACACCAAAAGAATTTCTATAATTTCCTAACAATAGTTTTTTTCTTGAAGATTTTATAACACAATGATTTAAACTTTATTGAAATTCTCCCTTAGTTCGTTATTTCTAAATTGAAGCACTTGCAATATGTGGATTGAATCATTTGAGCCTTACAGTAGAGGTGAGCTACATTTTTAGTTTTATATAATATTCTTCGTTATTTTCTATTACTCCAATATCATTCATTCATCTGTTACATGTTTGTGTGAAGTATCATCATGATCATTCATGTAAGTATATGAATCAAGCTTCTCGTCATTGCAACAATTATTCTCGAGAGTTTGTCATTCCTTTTAATTTTTTAATTTGTAATGCCTACAGGAGAAAGTTGATCACTTGAAAGAAAACATGGAACATGTTGACCCTCCCACAAAAACTAATGGCCTCAAAAACTTCTAGATCTAAACTTTTTGAATGGAAATACCTCAAAAGAACACATGATGGGAAAACTTATTAGGTAAGAGTGTGATAGAAGTTGTGGGACATAATATCTAAACAAGAGATCATTTTCTCAATATTGTTGGTAGGCTTAGTGGTCATAGCTACAGGAGAAAGTTGATCACTTGAAAGAAAACATGGAACATGTTGACCCTCCCACGAAAACTAATGGCCTCAAAAACTTCTAGATCTAAACTTCATGAATGGAAATACCTCAAAATAACACATATGGGAAAACTTATTAGGTAAGAGTGTGATAGAAGTTGTGGGACATAATATCTAAACAAGAGATCATTTTCTCAATATTGTTGGTGGTCTTAGTGGAGGATTTATAGCAAGTGACTAGATTTAAACACTATTTGATTTGGGAAATGATATTGTCTTTTAATATGGTCTTTAAGAACTTTTAAAAGTAATTTGTTTTGAGAGATGGGAAATGGTATTCTCTTTGAAAAAGTTCTAATAACAATTTTGTTATGTACCAAGCATCCCAATTAGCATAATAATAGAAAAATAAGTAAGTATGTGTCTTGAGAATGATAAAGAGTTAATGAATAGGAAGTCTCTTCAAGGGGGCAACCTCCTTTTTCAATATATCAAATTCACAAGACAAGATGCTTAGTCTAATGAATCTCCTTTATTATAAATAGGAGATAAAGAGGGAATGTTGTATCATGCACTCTAGGCCTACCTAACTATAACTAATATAATAATAATGAAAGAGGGTTAGGACCCTAACATAGCCCCCCTATTTTAAAAATATTTTCCCTCAACTCTTGTAATTGAGGGTGTTTCTTCATGACTTGTTCATCCTCCCATGTAGCTTCTTCTAGAGACATATTCTTCCACTTGATTAAGTACTCCATAATGGTTCTATTCTAACAAGAAATATAATTTCAAACCATAATTTATTTTGGTTTGGAATCAATTTTCCTTTGTTATCTAATTCTGGAACTTTAGTCTATACAGGCATAGTCTATGCAGGAAAATCTAACTCGTAAGCCACTTCTCCAATCTTGCAAAATATCTTGTAGGGTCCATAAAATTTTGGAGCTAGTTGTCAATTCTTCTTTTACTTGAGAGTAGATTGCTTATACAATTGAATCTCAAATATCCACAGTCCCTCGCCTCAAATTTTATTTTACTTCAATGTCAATATACTCATTGCTTCATCCTATTTTGGGCAATTTGAATGTTTTCCTTAATCACTTGCAAATTTTCTTTCGTCTTCTCAATATGTGAGTCATGGTCATGCAAAAAGGATGTGATGTTAGGAGATGGATATCCATAAATATATTGAAATGGACACATCTTAGTAGTTGTGTGATAGGCCATATTATACCACGGATCTTCTAGAGGAATCCAATTGACCCATTGGGATCGTTAGTCTGAAATTAGGAAACACATTGTTTGTTATTTAAAATGTGAGACTAGATAGTTTTTACCTCTAAACTAAATTTTAGATAAATGATGGCAATGAAGATAACCCTCTAAACATTTGTTCACTATTTCTATTTGGCCATCTATTTGTAGATGATAAATTGAACTCGTGTCTAATGATGTTCCTATTATCTTTCATAACTCCTTCCAAAAATTGTCTATGAATTTTGGATCTCTATCACTTACTATTACTTTAGGAAATCCTATGAATTTATTTTATGAAAACTTATGCTACTTGGCTTGCAGTATATGTAATATGAATTCCAACAAAATGTGCATATTTTCCGAGTCTATCCACGACCACAAAATTGGCATCCTTACCTTCTAATTTAGGCAAACTTGTAATGAAGTCCATTGATATATCTTTACATATTTTATTAGGTATGTGTAACATTTGAACTAACCTTGGAGTCTTGATAATCTATCCTTTATTTCTTTAGCACACCTGACATTCTCTTACAAATTTTAGAATATCTTTCTTCATTACCTCCTAAGAAAAAAAACTTTTTATCCTTTCATATGTTTTAAGGAATCCTAAATGTCCTACCATGGCAGAGTTATGACACTCCCTTAAAGTTTGTAGTTTCAACTTTGATTGAAGGCATAAAAATATTATATCCTTGTACCAAACGATGTCTCCCTTTCAATCCAATTTCCCCAAAAAGTTCTTTCCTTCTTTTAGATAATGTATTTTCCATCTAGTACTATTGTATTCTTGTCATTCATGGTGAGCTTCTACCAACCACACAGGAATGGAAGATATAATGGAATATAAACTAAATGCTTCTTCTATTCTGGATAGGGCATTTGCTACCACAATCTCCTTCCCTTTTTTGTAAATTATTTCAAAATCAAATCCTTGTGTTTTAGATACCCATTTTTGTTGTTCTTCTAAAGACAACCTTTGCTCCAAAAAGTACCTTAAGCTATCTCATTCTTGACTTTAAAATGCCTTGCAATGAGATATTGTCATCATCTCTTGATTGCGTGTAAAATAGATGGCATTTCTTTTTCATATGTAAAGTTTACCAAATCCTTTCCCTTGAGTTGTTTACTATCAAAATCCAATGGTTTCCCTTCTTGCATAAATATTTCTCCAATTAGTTGTATCGATGCATCACATTCGATTATGAATGTTTTACCAAAACTAGGGGTTTCCAACACTAGTGTCGAGGTCATAGCATATTTTAACTGTGAGAATGCTAAGGTGACACCTTCATTCCATACAAATGAATTGTTCTTTAAGAAATAGGTGAGTGGGCCTACAATGCATAATTCTTAACAAATTTTCTATAATATCCAAAATTTCTCAAAGATCCTTTTTGTTCTTAAGAATGGGCCATTTTTTGATAGCTTGATTTTTTTGGGGTCAATTTTGATGCCTTCCCATGAAAAATATAACCCAAATACTCCACTTCTTGTTTCCCAAAAGCACATTTGGACATTTTTACATACAATTGATTGTTCTACATCTAGATGGAGGTAGACCTTTAGGAATTTCTTGAAGACCTTATGATTCTTTTCGAGGGTACATTTTAATTCTAATGGAATATTACCATCCTCTTGTTTTCCATACAATAAAATCTAACAATAACTCCACTACAAGGAGATTTTCCAATCTATGTACATTGATCATCTGAGAGAGTGGATATTTTAACCCATTTAATTCATATGCATTTCCCTCAACTTTGAATCTCATGAATAANCCCATGGTCATCCTCTACTTGAGGTTGCCCATCATTGGTAACCGTCTTCCTCAACAGTTCCAATTCCTTTCTATACACAACATGCATCATTAGTTGTAATATCAATTAAAATGCATGTATCATAACATCCAAATTCATAAATTATTTATTGCAGGTCCACCACTACCTATGATGGACTCAGTCTTGAGTTAGATTTAGTTGTTTACCAAATATTCCTTAAGAAATATAAACATGTGTCTTTGTCAGGTACCCAAATTATGTATCCATACATATTCTGGTTTGTTAACTTTCTTCCATGATGTACTTAACCATATTCATAATCATCAGCCAGTGTGTAGATGCCATAGGTATAATCCATAGCCTACATACATATCTACTTTAAAATCAGTCAACTCATGATTGTTTACAATCGTTCTCATGTGACCTTCAAGGAAAAATCAATTGCCTCTTATTATGACAACAAAGCATCCTTCCTCGTCCACTCTTTATTCTATTTACACTAATCTTTCTTGATGGAATGGAACAAATTCTCCTTAATCTATCATTCAAAACATAACTTTCATGACTCTTTAGAATGGATTCAACCATGAAACCATGGTATTCTTCTACTATTCATTCAATCTTGGCAAGTTTTAAGCTTGCCTCACATTTCATTCATCAGGGCAACCATATTGGGCCTTTAGTATACTTATACTCTTACATCATAAATGTGCGTCACTCACACATTTGATATCATTCGTATATAACCGGTATTAATATCAGGCTTCATATCAAGAAGATTCTCAATGCATTAGATCCATGCACTCAAGCATACACACACAACTAAGTATTCATCATACTAGCTTAGTTTTATCATTAGTGTTCTTTAGTTAGATATTACAATCGCTTACATGACTAATCTCACAGTTATAAATCATAATGGTGTTGCCTTATATTTATAGCAATGACCAACCAGGGTCACTCTCCCTTTTATACTATAGCAGCTGGAAAGAAAACTTTCTTTCCTCAACTTCTATAGGACTTTATTCATCTCACCTTTCCTCTGGTCATGAGTTGTTATATACTCTGAGTTTAATATAAAGAAATAATTATACTGCCAAGGATCCTACCTGATTTTTCCATATTCCTTTAAGCCCACAAAGGTATTAACCATTATATAATGATCCATCATCAATTCCTAAGGTTCCAACTACCCATGCTTAAAGGCAGTGTCACGAACGTCAGGTCATCCTCCTTTCGGGCTTCAACTACCCTTGACAGAACCCTGCCACATTCATCTATCCACATTCAAGTCTTATTATCAATGTTAATTAGCATATCCCTACTCAGGTAAGAGTAGTTATCACTTGACAAGGGTTAAATAAATTCTTCTGCTGAAATTCAACAAGAATTCCCAAAATCACATGTTCAATCTGCAGTCCTTTTTCGTCGAGTAAATGCAGATAAAAATACCTCTTTATGTGACTCTCGCAAGAGCCCAAGCAGGCCAAGTGTTGTAACGATTCTCTGATACCAATTTTTAACACACCCACGATGGGGCATAAATAATAATAAAAAAAATTCCTCAATTAGTCGAATCCTCCATCCATGGTCTCTAATCCTAGTCAATGGACCTTCAAAATTCCTGAGATGAAGCAACTCTTTGATTCCCTACTGGAATCTCTAAGAAATTGATCCACAGGTCTTTACGAGACTTCACCCGTGCGAACTAGCACCAGGTGAAAGCTTCCTCCACGTGACCACCAGTTGTGACCACGCGCCTATCCAAAAGGCGCGTCGTGACCTCGAACCTCGGGTGTTTTGCTATCGGCCAAACTCGATATTCCCGATTTCTAATTTCTCGATCGAAGAATCCTCTAAGTGCTAGCTCCTCCCGCTAGGCTCCTATAATTGAGACATTGGGCGATAACCTGGGGACCAACTACTAATCTCTTCGAGACTTCGTGTTTCACGTCTCCCGAGGGCAGTTCATTTCTCCTCTATGAAGTCCGATATTCAAACTCCCTCCAAGACCCAATATACGGTCCACACTCTCCCTTCGATTGACGACTGCAATCAAATCGTGAGTTCACATCTCGGGTATTTGGATGTGAGTCCACCCAGACTCTTCTAATCCTCGATCTTTTGATAGATTCAGATCAATGGTCCACGGTCTTCCATGATCCTACGGTCCAGATCAACTCATGAGTTTGGATCTCGCGAGCTCTCACGATTCTGCCTTTGACTTTCCCTATTTGTGAGTCAGAAAAATGTTGATCTCTCGCCACGTGTCCTATCCCGATGGATGGCTAGGATTGTTGCGGCTCCCAGCTCCTTGGGTATTTGCCTCTTGACTTCTCCGCAAGTTCTTCCTCTGAAGTGCGTGGATCTCTACCACATGTCCTATTAATCCAACAGCTCAAAGTCACCTCACACCTCACCCTTTGAGAAGTTTAGATTACTCTCCTCCAGTTCTTTCGATGTTTGAGTTCTCACACAATCGGATCTACTTCCACCTGTCAGCCCTTACGATGGACGGTTCTGATGATTTCGAAACTTCAAGACTTGGAAAAGTCCACTCTCCTGTATACTTTCGAAGGGTTTAACCCTCGTGCACCTTTCCTAGATCCAACGGCTATTGGTCCTCTCACTCAGATCTGATATCCTCTTGCGTGCTCTTCTAATTGTCTGGACATGAATTTCAACGGCCCAGATCTTTCACAATGCTGAGGCCCTTACCATTGTCGCTTCTCCTCCTGAAATTTCGCTTTCTTCCCTAGCTTGGAAGATTTCAGATGTTCTGGAGGCCTCATCCTTCGATCTACCTCCTGTGAGCCCTAATATATGGGTCTTGACTTCCTCTTTCCCTCTGAATCTTACAAACTAAAAAACAAGTTCGCCTCTTGGACCTCATCTACGCTTCTGAGAAGCGCTTATCTCTTCTAAGCTTGGTTCTTAGGGGATCTCGAGATCCCACATACTCCTTGCATTAATATACTTGCATCATATTGACGGTCCACCACCTTCCTTGATCCAATGGTCCATATCACATCTCAACTTCGGGTTTCATAGGTTTAGTCGCGCCAACGTACGATTATCCTGATGTGCAGAATCTGATCTCACCAATCCTACGGTCCAGATCACATCACAACTTTGAGTTTCGGATTTCAGAGAATTTGTCTCCCTCACGATGATAACCAACATTCGTCGAACTTGCGAAGACTGAAGGAATCAAGGCATTAACGTCTGCGCTCCTTCTTCAAATCTAATGATCGTGATAGACCTTGGATCCTCCCGAACGGATCTCGTTCATTCATCTTCCAATCAAAAGTATATTCCCTTCCGATAATTGAATCTCGCTATCCTTCCTGAGATTTGTCAGTTATGAAGGACCTAAGAGGGGACTTAATACTTAGAAGAATTTATGCGTACCCCTTGTGCTCATTCATCAATTCTAGAACTTAAGTTGTTCTCGATTTCTACTTGTCTCACACATAGCCTATGCATATCTTCACTACCTCTCCTGAGCGTAACAGGCTACATCCTTCAAGGGAATCAAAATGATTAGGAGGGTCGACATGCGTTCATGAAACT
>SNQJ01S0104370.1:0-27599 GCA_010110895.2 Picea sitchensis | reverse complement strand
GTCGTAAGTGTCGCAACTTCCTTACAACTTTCGCAAGTGTCGCAAGTTGGTTACAAGTGTCGAAAATGTTGTTGAATCATACTGCCATGATGAAGACACTAAGGAGGCACTTAAAACATCTTATGTACTTGGTTTGAAGAAGGAGAACTGGTCCACTGGAGTCAAATAACTCTTAACACCTGAAAAGGGCTTCCAATCAAGAGTTCTGAGGGTGAACGCTCCTTTGAAACAGCCTTAGGAGCACTGGCACTCCCCCATAAGGCCTCAGGGAGCGTTATAACACTTCCTCACCCCTCTGAAGGAGCGCTGCCCACTTTTGAAGCATTGGCGCTCCCCTTAAGCTTCTCTGGGAGCGTTCTAGCGCTCTGATGCCCCTTTTGAAGGAGCGCTCCCTAATCTGGGTCAGTTGTTAGCCCGGTGAGGAGAATAAGGAAAAGATATTTCGAGATTAGGAGGCAGTTGTACTTGAATTCTTGGTTTCATCAAGACATCCCTGATCTAAGGAGGAGGTTCCCAACTTGTTCTAAACATAACTCAAGAGGTTAAGTTCCTCCCAACCTATATAAACAGGCTCTATGATGGTGAAAAGGAAGAGAATTGCTAGCATGAAACCTATGATCTCATAGGAAACACACAGTCAGCCAAAGGAGAAGTGATTAGTGAAGCTGTTGTCAACCAGGTTGTGGATCTTTCAAGCAAGGGTTAGACAAAGGGGACTTGACGAAGATGTCGCATTCGCATCTACGATTGTAAGTAATGTTGTCGTTATTCTCATCAATATGACATGCTTGGCCTGTTTCTTTCTAGTTTGTGTCTGATGTTACATGAACTTATCATTAATTGGTAGATCTTTTTTCAAGCTAATATCAATAGAGTAGGAAGTGGTCGTATCTTGTTTGTCTGCAGAACTCAGTGAGGAGCAAAGGATTGGAGCTTAACTCGGAGTGTGCAGGGACAAACGTCGATAAAAAGGTACTTATGTCATCCTTCCTTTTCATGTATTAGTTTAGATATATTTGAAAGGAAGTCAGTGTCCACGTTAAGCATTTTTCTGTCTAGGGTTAAGGTCAAGCTCTAGAGGCAATCTACCTGTCCGCAAGGAGATTTTCCTACAACACCATCTTTATTTTGTCACTTTACTTTATCATTTAAATAATGATTTCTTCTTTTCAAGCACTTTTACTTATTTGACCTTTTGGGGCTTCAAGCCATCATATGGGGGTCCTCCAACTTCATAAGGCCATAACTCTCAAACCGGAGGAGTTATGTGAAATCTCACATACCACCGGAAATGGCATGTCAAGCACTATCCATCTAGGATAGTTTCACCAACAACTTCATTGATATTCATCTCATTAATCCACATGAAAGAATGGGTCCTCCAACCATTCTTCTAGGATAACCCAATCTGTAAAGTGTCTTCCCATGAGGACTTTCACCATAAGGGTACCACTTTGGAATTCATCCATTTGTGCACCTTATCAACCATGATAATACAATAATGATTCATATTTGCATCGATTGGTTTCCACTTGTACATATATCATTCTCATCAAGGGCATCATATCAATCAATTACTTGACATCAATCAATGACATCAATCAAACCAAACCATTTACATATGATCCAACAATCTCCCAAATAATCAAATCATTGGCATCAATGACAACATGATCCAACAATATCCCCCTTTGTCATTGATGGCAATACCAACATTGATGTCAACTCCAATTACCAATATTGATGTCAACATGTAGATAAGGCATGCTCTACATCAATAGTCAATGTGACTATCTCTCCACATCAATCTCTCCCCATCAATCGACATTAATCGCATCAATGTTATTATCTTTTTTTATTATACCATTGTGTGATCTCACCGTGAGAATACATCAATGTGATTATCTCTCCCCCTTTGACATCAATGGAAAAGGGCCATTCTCCTCTTGGGGCTTCTCCCCTTGTCTTGTTTCCGCTGTATAATCTCTCCCCTTTTGAACAAGGGATATCAATCTGATGTAATGCTGAAAATACATCAAACATACTCCCCCTATGACCATCACTCCTCCTGGAATTATGCTTCTGTGCTCTTTCTTCAAATACAGGTCTCTTTTCTAGGTATGTATTTGATAAATATCTCCTCCTAGAATCATGGGAAGAAGAATGACTCCCCCTAAGGGTATGTCTCCACCTATCTTCTCTACCAGATGAACAATATGCTACCATATGGCGATCCTTAGACCTGTTCATGCATCAAACTTGTGCCATTGTTAAACATTATTTTCGTCATTCCTATGATCGTTAATGATGTAAACCTATCTGTTGCCTTCAGAGAGGTCAGTGGCCTGAGTTCCTGAAGAGAGAAGGGAGAAGAACTTTTCCTGAGAAAAGAAGTTGCATTTTCCTATGTAAAAACCTTATAAAAAATGAAGTTCGCAGGTTGCTATATAGGCAGGGTGCGAGAATGACCCATTCTCGCAGGTTGCACTATAGCTAGGGAGGTTATATAGGCAGTAGAATGACCCATTATTGTAGGTTGCACTATAGCCAAGGTGCGAGGGCAGGTGTTCGTGAGGTTTCTATAGCTAGGGTGCGAATTCTAGCACGCGGGGAAAATGAGCATTTTCTCTCAATCTCTAGAAGGAGAAGCTCTACAGGAGGTGGCATCCAATGGTTTGGATCTTACTCGCCATGATTTAGTGGGATCATCCTAACTCTCCCTCACCCTTTATCCCTCTCTTCAACTTTAATAAAAGGAGAGAGGATTTATCATGGAGAAAGTTACCTTGGATTAGCTTGGGTTAGCTTTGTTGGTTCATGAGCTTGAGCTTGGGTTAGCTTTGGAATTATTAGCTTGGTTGGAGTGACTTTGAGATTTCTTTGTCAAGATATATTGTGAGTAGTTAATGATCTATGCTTTAATCTTTGGAGCAAGAAGTGTGTGGGGAACGCAAGACAGTTGGAAGGGACGCCACGACATCAAGGCCATGGTTGTAATCTCTTCACATTTAATATGATACGCATAATATGATTCTTTCCCCATGCTAGTTTCACTTCATTGTATAACTCCTTGATAATATACATAGATTAACTATTGAATATATTGAGTTGTTCTCATCAATTGGTTTGTATTGTTGTGGTCTTGACAGAACAAGGAGAATTGAGCCAAGTCGGAAAACAGCTAATCCAAGGAAGTTTACTCGTTGTATGTTCATGATTCTTTCCTCCTAGTCCATTCAATAGTATAAATCTAGGGAAAGAGTATTATTTTGTCCTGCTTTTTTCTAGATCCGTGTGGATATAGGGAGATCGGTTTGTGTCCACACTCCTACGGATTTATCCAATAACAAAATTACGCACTCCAATCGGGAATGGATTGGTTTCTAGTTAGTATAGTTTCCCTTTATTTGATTGCTCATTTTCTGTCTCTCGAATCAGGAGATCTAATAAGACTGATCCAAAGTTCACTTAGAAACTTTTGTCCTTTTCCAAATTTTGTGTTTACAAAAATTCTCGCACTGGTAATTCCCTTTTAGTGGCCTAGAGAATTGATCTCAGTTCAAGACCCCACTGTGGTAATCCATACAGGTGTTCAGACCCCTACCTCGGTGGTCTAGCCTCGGGTGAACTTCACTAATGTTCGTGACTCCACCCTATAGCTAGGTTGCAAACCCATTTGAAATTTTTGTTTGGAATTAGAATTATCTTTTTTGATGCCTGTTTTTGATCAACCGGATTGAACTCTTTGGAGCTTCCAGATGATCTCATACCGCTTGACATCTTTGGAGTTGCTTTTAGCCACTTTGTTTGTTTGGTTTTGAAGGATTAGTCTCTGTTTTACTGTCTTTCAATTACAAAGAACGTGTTTTCTTTAGAATTGTTTAGGAAAGATCTGGGATTTCTTCTCAATAGTTCACTTTAAAAGAAAACTTTTAGTTTGGGTTCGTTTTAAGAAAATTCATTATTGCTTTTAATGAAATTTTGAAACAAAAGATTTTAATTTCTTTGCTTTATATTAGATTGGGGCATCCTTTCATCGGAAGAAGTAAAATTGCATGATTGATATCGACATTTTTTAACACCGCATATGGAATGATAAATGTTTTCCTTCTCAGAAAGTATAGATTTCATCGAAATGAAAAGATTGCATCTCTTCATATCTTTGCATCATTTTTTTAGTCTAATAAACACCATATTGTCCACGCCAATCTTCCTTTTGAGTAACAAAAAACATAAAATAAAGAGTTTATAAAAATCGATTAGACATTTTTTATCTTTTCTCAGTAGCAAAACCTACATTAGATTAGTTGTAGGGTTTGCTAATAGGTGGTGGGAAAGACAACTTTCCAAAGTTGCAAACAAACATAAGATCTTGAGTTAGTATGTTAAATTCCATTTGCAACATATTAGAACCTCGAAGACCTTCTAACAAAAGGGTCAATAACAAGGTCACATTGGAACTAGCGGAGTAACTAACCCCGCTTTGTTGACATCAAGCAGAGATTGCACGACACGAGGATCACCCCGAGGTATACCCACAATGATGAGTGGAAGCCTTTGAGTTGATTTTGGGCTAGATAATCTGCCTTTGCACGTGGATTGGACTCAATTTAATCGCTCCCCCGTGCTTTACTCATTGCTGGTGTTGACTTTAGTGGCTTATTTCTCTAGGTTCTTACCAAGGTGACCGTGGAAGGGAAAGTCTTCACTTGCATTCTCGAATTGGACGTTGGATCAAACTCACTGGGATCCTTGGAGGGTATACCCACGACATATGTGTGGGAGCTTGCACTGTGGTGTAAGTAAGTCCTGCTAAGGTGTGTCAACGAACTTTTCCACCGCCTATCTCAACCCTTTCTATTACTTTGTTCCCTCAAGGACGTTGGATTTCATCACCAACCAAGTGCTCATTGTGAGAAGGTTTTGTTTGTTTGCTGCTTCCTAGATTTTCAAAGCCGCTTGTTTTCCTAGTGTGGACTCTTAGATTGGATTTTTTTTTTCATGGCGTCAGTCCTCGGTAAATGACCAATGAAGGAACCTCTCGCCTGTGGGAACCTTTTGTTTTTCTTCTTATGGAAACATTGGTCCTCCCTCACATCGCTACTTTGGGCCTTCCAGTCTCACTATTGGATTATCGGTGTGGTTGTTTTCAACTTAGGTAATCCCAAATGTAGTAAGTGCTTCGATCACAAGCACTTCCAAGAACATCAACCCCATGTTGATCCTTCACCTGCTTCACCAAGGTCTTTCACCTTTTCGCTTTGTAGTGGTCGCTTCCGTTCCATCTTCTTCATCGAGTGAAAGTTCCGCTGAACCTAGTAACTCCCTGAATAAGAAGAAGAAGAAACGAAAGAATAAGAAGAAGAAAATAAGTATGATCCAAACTTCCAAAACCAATCGGGCTAAACATGTTGGAAACAACCGCCATCATAATCGTGATCAGAGTGTTGTTGATTTCAAGATCACCCAAACACCTCAGAAGCCCAAGTACCCTTGCGCTCTCTTTGTAAGGGTAGCCATATTCTTAAGGATTGCCCCGGTCTACCCAAGGTTATAAAAGCATGGTCAACACATCCTCGCCAACCCACGTAGTCAGCCTCTGAACAAGGCCTATGACCTCCCACAACTAGTCATGATACCGCTGGGAAGAATAAAAGTAGAGTCAAGTTCTCATCTACGTTATGCAAAGGGAGTCATCTCACCACCTTTGCCCCCTCATATGGACGGGCCCTGGAATTCTCGGGAAGAAATGACTGTTTATAAATTCCAACCCTTATCGCAAGCTTCAACCCACCAGAAGTTGATGGGTTCTATCAACTGTCTCCGTCGGTCGTATTTCTCGATTGATCATGGTCAATTTAATAAGTCTAATAACTGGGACCAAGTGGTTGATCCGGATCCCATCCTATCAACCCCATTGCTAGAGAGTGAAACCCAAGCGATCGATCCATCACCCACACCCATTCTCCATGGGGAGAATGAAACCCAAGTGGTCGGTATGATCTCATCATTGGTCGATCATAATCTCCCGCTAGAGAGTAAAACCCATACTTCCCATGTTTTTCTCTTGATATGCATCAGCGTGTCGGGTATCGCTTCCCTTTCTCCGGCGACCCCTCCAAGTAATGAGGTCATCCATTCTTTGATTGGGATGTACTAACTCCGGACTCCTCGCTCTTCCTCTACATTCCCTTTCCGTGACATGCTATTAAAATTTGTTGTCGGGACGTTACCAAAATGTTTATAGATGAAGGTTCGCCCCTAGTATTTTGTCCTCTATTGCTTGGAAAGCTTGGGTTATCCTAAGCTTGTGTAGGTTACCTAGACTCTGTTCGATTTCAACAGAATAACCAGTCACCCTTTAAGAGTCCTTCCTCAATTTCCCATAAATTTGGGAGAGAAAACTATATTTATCGATGTCATGTTAGTCCAAGAACCCTTGTATTTATCTTTACTCCTTGAGAAATATTATTTCTATGCCATGAAATCTATTGTCTCTACTCTTTTTCATGTGATATCTTTCCTCATGATGGACGAGTTGTGATCGTTGATCAACTTTCATTCATTGACCCCGCTACTGATTGCCTCCCTGAATGTTTCTTGTATGCAAACAGTATCGACCCAGCCACAGGTCAATTATGTGCCAACATGGCTTCGGGAATTACGAATTTATAGGGATCCAAAAGAGGTTGACATGGTGATCTCTTCTCGATAGGGCTGTTAGAGTTCATCCTCATTAATTGTCATGGTTCCCTTGACATGGTGACCTTCCAGAGTGTATTTCTTCCTTCCAGCAAACTCTTCGAAGCCATGATCGAGTTTTGTCCCTTGGACATGGTGTCATTCCGTAGCATTGTCCTCTTGGAATCCATGATCAAGATTAGAGTTTTCAAGGATAGTTTTTATGCCTGTAGCAAGATCCTTAAAAAAATGAAACAAAGGTTTTGAGGATAGTTTTTAAGGCTCGAGGCAACCCTGCTAAAATGAAACAGGTATTTGAGCATAGTTTTCACTCTCAAGCTCATTAAAAATGAAACCACATGAGGATGGTTTTTTCGTCAGTATAACGCCATTAAAAATGAAATAGAGGCTATGAGCATAGTTCTTGTTTCTAGCTAAGCTCATTAAAATTAAAAATAGTTTTTCCCCTCATTTGAGCTGTCCCTTTCTATCTATTTGAAGATTCCTCTCCAATCTTTTCAGTTGGATGAAATGAATCTTGGGGGGAAATTCTTACAGCCTATGGATTTCATGTTGAAGTTAAGCCGCTAACTTTGTAATTTGGGGGTTAAGTACCAACCATGTGATTTTGTGTTATGTGTTGGGAAGTCAAGCATAGTTTTCATGGTTCAAGCTTGTAAAATGAAACCACTTACCCTAAGCATAGTTTCCTTTGTCAGCCTGCAAATCGAAACCCGTCCAAGTATTAGTTTTTTAAGTTTGTTTAAAAATTAAAATCTATCCTAAGTATAGTTTGTTTTGTTTTAAAAGCTTGCGTAAAAATAAAACAACTCGAAGCTTAGTCTTTGTTCTTTCTCATGCTCAGAATACATGAGAATAAGTTACCGAAGAGTCTTTGTTCTTTCTCGCTCAGAATCAAATGAGAATGTAACCGTAGTATACTTTTAATACTCTTTTCCTCGTAGTTGCTATAATGAAAAAGGAACCCCTTTGGAGTTATCTTTAAGCTCTTTAGACTTCAACATGAAACGCATTGTCGAAATTTATCTTGTTCTTTCATGCCTATAGTATTCGAAGAAAACAACTGCTGAGCGAGCAGTTTATCTCTCTTCGGTCTCATCATACTATTTTACAAAAGGATCTCAGGAGACTCTTTGAGTGTTTTCGTGACTGCATAATCATGAAAACCTTTTGAGTTTTCTATCTTTGGACACATTAAACAAACATCAAGGTCTATATAGACCGGAATCCACTCCTTTCCTTAGGGTTCTGTTTAAACATAATTCGGTGGACTCGTCCGGCGGATGAGCTTTAAATTTCAAGTATATGTTATCCCTCAAGCTTAAAATAAAGAAAATGCTTAAAATGTTGCGGGGGTAAATTGATAGAATTGTGTCTAAATATAGCTATTCTGAAGAGTCACTTTTGAACATGACACCCCTTTCACTTGCTTTGTGTCTAGGTTGGAAAAATCCACTTGTATCTTGATCATACCTTTAGACAAATTGGTATGTGATCCCCGTTGTTGAGTCGCTTTTCAAGACAGCTTGTCGTGGTCACAATAGTGTTCAAAACATATGTTCTAAACCCAAAAATCCTTCATTGCCGGCCATTTCTCAAGTAGCCTTAAGCCTTCTATTGCGCTGGCCATCCCCTCGAAATGGCCCCGACTCCAAATGTTACTTTCATCTACATCAAATCTTGTTACCTGCTTCGCGGTCATTGATGTGGGATACATTAAGGTCTCCTCCTGACGAAGGCCCTTTTCCCGTCGACTTCAACCCATTATCCGTGAATTTGACTTAGAAACCACCGTTGGTACCTTTGAACTCGTATGCCCCAATGGCAGGTTTCCTCGCCGACAAAGGTTTTCATTATTGACCCCTCGATCGGAAGTTCCTCAATGAAGGATCTCGGGACTTCAAATTTCATTTATTCACATTCGCTGATTGTAAATTAGTTGTACCTTTAAGTCAGCTGACATTTACCGGTGATTTCAATGCACTTGTTAATGGTATACACTCTGCATGACCAAGAATCAAGTGGTTTCTACCATGTTCAACTGACACATGTATTCCCATGGTTAGATTTGTACTATAGGAGTGGTGGAGATGAAGACCCCGATCTCTTTCCTCGCATTGCATTCAAAGCAGCAGCATATTCGGGCATTGTTGCATAGATCCACATTGTGGTATGTATGGCTATGTTCAACTTGAGTCTTTGCCACATTGGCTATCCACAGTATTTTGTGGCTATGTTCAGATTTGAGTCATATTGAAGTATCCAAGTTGTACAAGTTTGCACATGACTTGTCTTACTTGACATGGATCTTTGCATGTCGGACTTATGTTCCATTCATTTGTATTCGAAAGGCTGGGAATGCCTAAATTTGATGAGATATATTATTGTAATCAGATTTTGTTTGTTGCTGTAAGCCCACTCGAATGTATTCTTGTTCCTCATTATTAATATACCTCACAAGTATTCCACTTATCACTGCCTTTTAACTTCATATACTTTGGGGGCTCTGTTACACATTATTGGCTATTATTAAGGATCAAGTAATGATGTAAACCTTATCTCTGTTGCCTTCGTGAGAGGTCATAATTCCAGCCCTCAGAGAAGGGGAGAAGAACTTTTCCGAGAAAGAAGTTTCATTTTCCTATGTAAAACCTTTATAAAATGAAGTTCGCAGGTTGCTATATGTGGACCCATTCTCAGCAGGTTGCACTATAGCCGTGGGATGCAGGTGTTCGCAGGTTTCTTATAGCTAGGGTATGGTGAATTCAAAGACGGGGAAAAATGAGCATTTTCTCGACCTCTAGGAAGGAGTAGTTTTATGTAGAGGTGGCATCCAAATGGTTTGGATCTTACCCAATTTCATGATTTAGTGGGATCATCCTAACCTCCCCACCTTATCCCTTCAACTTATAAGCGGGAGAGTCTTCATGGAGAAAGTTAGCTTGGATTAGCTTGGGCTAGCTTTGTTGGTTCATGATCTTGAGCTTGGGTTAGCTTTGGAATTATTATTTACTGGAGTGACTTGATATTTTCTTTGTCAAGATTGATTATGAGTAGTTATCAGATCCATGCTCTTAACTTTTTGAGCAAGAAGTGCAGGAACCATGACGCTTTGGAAGGGACCTTAAATACATCAAGGACAAGGCTATTGTAATCTCTCTTCACATTTAATATGATACAAGAATATGATTCTTTCCCATAAATCTATTTCCACTTTATTGTATAACTCCCTGATCATATACATATATTAACCATTGAATATATTGAGTTGTCTTAACTCCAATACGTATTGTTGTTAGTTCGATAGGCACAAGAGCGCCGGAGCGAAGCTGAACAACAAAGACCCAAGGAAGAGATCACAAGGTATGTTCATGATTTTTCCCTCCTAGTCCATTCAATAGTGTATAAATCTAGGGAAGAGTATATTCTGTCTCCGGTTTTGTTCTAGATCCGTGTGATCTAGGGAGATCGGTTTAGGTCCGGGTGACTTCTTTACCTGATTTTATCCAATAACAACCATGCTATACCATACATCATGTTCTGCAGATATGTTATCAACGAAATAGAGAATCATGAATAATCTTATCCCACCAAGTACATCATGTACCCAAATGTGCCCAATAAATGCACAACACCCATGTACATCAACCATGTACATCAACAGTGTGTCAAAAGATATCATCCATGAATGTAATCCACCATATGCCAACATGTGACCATGCCAAAAAATACCATCCCATGAGTGTACCATCATACATCACATTGCACCAAGCAAGTATATCAACCAAGGCAATAATCTAAGATCCCCTAATGATGTACAACATGACCGTCAACTACATGTCTCAATGTGTAGCCCATCCACATGAAAATGGCATGCAAATTCATGATATCCAACAATACCATATGCTTCCAATAATACATCATAAGATATAAATGAAACTTCAAAAAGTACTAGCCATGTACTCCATTATATCAGCATCAAACCATAACCTTGTGTGATTCAACTTAGAACCATGAAAACCTCTAACAAACAGTGTCAGAACCTACAAAAAAACAATGTCAGAACCTGAACAAACTATGTCAAACCCTGCAACAAAGTTATACCATAACATCAAACCCAAGCCATGTGCATTTCCTTTATCAGAAGGCTTTACAACAGACACACAACCCGCTGCACAAATGAGTACGTGTGTACACAACCTATTCAAGGTCGTAATGGACATCGACCGCCAATTAATCGCTACCTAATGGTGCCTTAGTAGATACATTTGAACTTCCTTCAATCTTTCATTCCGACCGTTGCTCGCCTTCTCACCCACTGTAGATGACCCTTCTCTTTAGACCTTGAGCTCTAAGTATCCATCTTTCAAAGATGTCTCCCTTTCTGCTTTCATTCCTTCTTCTAGCCATGCTATGTGAAGTCCCTCATCACGAATTCTTCAGGTTCCAAAGACTCCTAAGATTTATCACAAATCCAAATTACGCTTGTAGATTCAGGAGTTACGCTTGTTCGCGGTTTTAGTCAATGTGTGAGTAAAAAGTGAGCACTTACATGCCAAGTTGGGCTCTTCTAGTCATGACAGTTGTAATGCAAAAAGGTTAGAAAGAAAACAATAAAGGTATTAACAAGAATTAAACAAGAACTAAATAACAACATGAGCATGAAAATAAAACTAAAACAAGTGACAATGGAACAAGTTCACCAATAGATAGGCCGATCCGACAAGGAAATCCGTGAGGTACACAAAGGGGAAAGGGGACTTGTCTCTTCCTTCTCCAATGGAAGGCTCTTTGCGTCTCATAAATAGATGCTTCCCTTACAAATGAAAGGTGAAAATGTAAATGAAAGAACTCAACACTTCTCCACTCTTATGAGAGATGGAGAGCTTATGAACTGGTGTTGATAATGGCTATTGCTAAAGAGTGAGCCTCTAACAATCCCAACAACATAACATTACAATGAATTCCCTGAAGAAATGATGATCATCCATGGCTTTTTATAGCCAAGCTTTGAGCTATTATGCACCCCCTTCTGAATGTGCTGAGGCACATTGTGGCACATTTAGGTCTTTGACCAGCTCCCCACGCAGATTGAGCTCGATTTGATGTCAAATCTAATTTTGGGAGCCGCATCCATTGCGGTTGGGAGTATCGACTACCTTCATAAATGCCGCTTATGTATGCTGCTGGCTCTTTATGACTGTACCGCCAAGATATGCTCTATGCATCGAATATATAATGCGCCGCATGCTTAGTTTACCATGCGGCTGCGCTTTTTAATTTTTAGCCAATTTTGTATAGTCTTGGCCCCTTTGGATGTGTCAGGAGTTAACTCTTGTGCCATGGATGATTGTTTTTCCTGCGGTTGACGATGTTGAGTTCTTTGTCGCCTCGCGGCGCATCTTTAAATTTCAAAGTAGATAAATGATGCCCCTCGGGATGGATGAGGTTTTTAGTATAAAACGATAGCCGAATTCATCAATGTTTCTTTGACTCGTGAAATGGTGATGTAAGGAAGCATAAAGAGTGAGACCGATAGAGCAATCCGTTGGAGAAGACAGAAACCTGTAGATCCGACCTTCCACAAAGTGTGAAGACAATATACAAGCGCGTACAAGCGAGGTGGGCATGACCCATGCTCATATGATGTAACTATGAAAGAAGATGACAGAAATGTTGATGTAGACCTGATCGCGCAGCCGCCTCGGGAATGAGAAAGGCGTAAGACAATTCACAGAAAGGAACATACTGAACTGCTGGTAATGGTCAGCGGCAAGAACCAACGCATTGCTGATGTGGGCGTTGGTGGTTCTACCAAGCTCCGAGGTCTTCGGCAAATGATGATAAACCGCGATCTGAGTCGCATAGTAAGACCCACCGCACCATGAGAAAGTGTTGCCGTCGAATGCTATGGGGGTCAACGCCATATCGTGGAGTAATGGTGTTTCTCTCTGTGCCGCCCGAGATCCCTCATTAAAATGGGGAACGAGGATCAAGATACCGGCTACCTTTGGAAAAGTGTGTCAGATGTCGACATTAAAGGGAGACGACCCCGTGAGTGCGAAAATCTGCGGAATCTACTGAGGTGATGAAGTGGCGAGGTACATGGATCTAAGTCAAAAGTGGGATGACTCCAGACCTCTATTGGAGGGATATATGAGAGAGACAAGGGTCGCAAATCCATGCGACAAGGTCGAGGTCGGGGACGCCAAGACCGGTGGAGAAGTTGTTTATATGGACAAGGTGAACAAAGTCGAGGATAAAGGGTGAGTGACCTAGGTAATACTCTGAAGATATAGAAGATGATGGCGAGGGTAAATGAGAAGTAAAGCTCCAACCAAGGGTGAGATGGGTCATGTAGCCGTAAGGAAAGCAGGTCGCCAAATTTGACGCATAAAAGGAAAGAACTGGAATGGTCGAAATAAAGGGGTTTGTACAAAGAATGAATGAATGTGGGAATATGTACAAAATACGTAAACTGCGCCCTTAAACAAAAATGAATGCCCTGTGGGAGTGCACTTCGGGAAATACCGATGAAGGTGGGGGGCCCCATTAATAGTTTCTCGTGATGGAGGTAGGTGAAATGGAGAGAGGTTCGGTGGCAAACCGATGGTGGATGAAATGGAGGGTTCATGATTCTCCGGAGGCGCAGTCAAAACGAACAGAAGCATAGTCGGCGATCCTGAGTCCATGTGGGAAAGCCAAAGAAATGAGAAGGAGTATGTGGTTGAGTGTCGTCGTGATAACAGACTAAATGGACTCTCAGCCCTAAAGGGGAAAGGCAGGATGAGTGTCATAAGTGCAAACAGTTGCTATGAATGGATCTAATTCGAGGGTGAGGAATGCCACCCGTGACAGTACCCCCTAAGAATGCAAATGGAGGTGTGAGCACCGTCAGAAAGCCCTGAATGGGTATCCTAAAGGCCAACATCGAGGGTGTGACTGGAACGTAAAATGCAATACAGTGGGAAAGAATACATGCCGCAATGTAATATACACCGAGGGAGTGATTAGCCAACGTCATCAACAAGCACCGCGACACATAAAGCAAACCGGTCACCCAAAAGTGAACAATATCTGAAAAACAAATAGCGAACTACGCACATAAATGTGACAATGCGACGCGACCGCCAGCGATGTGAGGCATGCCCGGGTGCGGGATGAAAGTGACCCAAGGATAGCCATGATGTAGGTGGCGACGTCGATCCCGGTATCGGCGACGGGTTCGATGAATGGACACCGGGCCCCTAATGGTGAGAGGAAGTTAAGCAAAAACCCATATATAGTCATTGCAGGCCCACATTGCCACCCTATCGGTAAATTCACGCTACGCTGATCCCAGAGCTTAATCGGGAGGAGATTCAAATGATTTGAGAGCAACAAAGACCCCGATTCCCCACGGCGAATAAGGCGTTGTCAGTCCAACTATTCCTGCTTAGTTGTAGGTGTCATTGTTTTGGGTAGGGTAGGGACGTTGGGGAGTAGATGAGTTTTAGGGGGTTTATGGGTAGATGGTGGGCCCATATACGCGGGCGACTTAGTGAAAGTATGCATGAGCTTCATTCGCTTGAACATCGCCGCATGTGTGCTACCGCTAGGTTAATCAAACGCTGAACGGCTACCAGATGTGGTAAATCAGCGCTACTAAAAGCCGTACCGGTGGAAATGCGCGAGCCGCTAAAGCCGCCAGAAATTCAACAGCGCCAGCGCAAAGCTGCCCAGAAAACAACAGCGCCGCTTTGTGAGCTACCGGCGAGTGAAGTCGCTACTTTGAGGCATGGTTTCTGGGTGAAAAACTGAGATGATTGGGATATTTGGGATGAGTACCTGAGCTAATATAGGTCGCCAGGTGCGCGGTGCGCCGAGGATGATTATGGACGGAGGTGAAGCGAGCTGGACCTGGGAGCCGCCACGAGGAGTAAGTCGGTGTTAGGCTCGCGAAGGTATGTAATTTGGCGCCTAGTGGTTGCCAGTTCTTTGAGTGCCCACCGCTACGGCCCGGTGAGCACTTGTCTTAATTTTGATCGAGGATGGAGCCCCGACAAAGACCGCTTCTTCGTGGAGAGGAGAGCTGCTGAGTTCAATCACGAGGTGGACGTATTTCCCACGGGTTCTTCGGGACGCTTATGTCGACGGGTACCGTAGTTGATGTCGAGAGACTAACCGGCTGATTCAGCTGACGACTTCGTGTAGACATTTTAAGGATCGGTTCGCGCGATTAATGCGCGCTTTGATGTGTTGTTGCATCGCTATAATAATATGATAGTGTGGATATATGGATCCACGGCGCCTCACCTGATGAGTGGTGGGGAGTTATCGCTGATGGAGAGAGTTGTGGTGGGACGTGAGAGGTTTGCCTGGGGGTTAGCTCTCCACTCGCAGATGGTTGCAAATTTTGGATCATTGCCTACCGTATGTCGTAGAGTTTAGTTTTGGCTCGATCCTGGTGGCCTTTTCCCTCGAGAGGGTGTCGGCGCCTACCGCAGGGTGGTACCGAGGTTGTAGGCGCGCATTAACCCGCCGCTTGAGGCGGGTCGAGATCTCTACCGCCACCTGGTACGGCTTCTGCCATTACTCACAGCAGTCGCGACGCATGATGCGTGACGCCTGTGTCATAACAACACCGGGTTCCCGTATAGGTTAAAGTGGACTCCTGAATGACCTCGATATAATCGACTCGGGAGGTGTTTGATGACGAGGTATGTGATTGGTTTCGCTTTCAAGGGTTTATAGTATTTGTTCATATAATAGTGCAATATATTTTACGTATAGACACTGAATACCTTGTGTGTTGCTTCGTTTTGCGTTTGTGCGATGTAGCACCTCGCATGGTAGAAGTACGTCCAGAACCTGTCGCCTCGAGCGTGATAGACCAGAAGGCGTATGGCATCCGGTGGGGACGCCAATCGCTAGAGCAGCGACTGAGAGACCGGGCGCAGAGGGCCGCTATGATGACCGGCGCGGGCCATCATATTGCCCTCCAAGCAAGCAGCCTGTGAGTGGATGAGGATATAGTCCATCGCCCGCATAGCTATGACGCCGTGTTAACTGTGGATTTCACATCCGTGACTCCAGGGATGTCCCGATCGCTATAATAAGCCGCAGCCTATGCGCTTATCGCTTACCGCCGGAAAATCATGGTGATCGCTATGACGAAAGTGGATCACCGCCACCGTGGTGGTCCTCGCTAGATAAAGTTGCCACCACCACCGTCAATGTGGGGCCACCTCCGAGATAGCCGGGGTGCCTTAGAGGCCCCTTTGATTGTAAGGATAATTTGTATGTACCCATTTAGGTCGGTGGAGTCGGTGGTTTTATTAAAATCGATGTGGCACGGCCTCAGGTCTATATTTTTGTATACAAACATTCGGGTCCGATATATATATATATGAGTATTGATCGGCCTTTGAGATCCAAAATGTTGTATATGAGTTTTTTATTTTTGATGATGACGATGATTATTTCCTATATAGGCTGACATGATGCTTACGAGGTGTTTATGTATGTGTATTTTGATGTGATGTAGGCCAATCTAACAATCGGTTAGCTATTTCATCCGTTATTTGATTCAATTCTCTCGAAATATGTGTAAATGTAATGGAAAAAATGTCGAGATAATAATCTAAACCCCGGGCAGTGTATTTGCTTAAAGGGTACCGATCGCATACGTGGTACACATTGTTGAGCCGGAGAACCACTGCTAACCGTGAGTCGAGGGAAGACGTTAAGGTGACGAGTATGATGATGTTGGGCTTCGGTCAGGAGGCCAATGACAGGCGTGTATTCGGCTTGGTTATTGGTTACCGGTCCAAACATATGCCGCTGGAGTGTGGTGAATTTCGCCGTGAAGCAGAGCCCGGCACAAGCAAGATTTTGTGTCCAACGGATGGCCGGCCAGAAATCCAATGTGGTGTCGCGAAGGCATCTGCCAATAACACAAAGGATAGTTTACGGGGTCAAAAGATTAACAACGCTAAAGAAACTAACCTAAAGTAGCATGACTACTACTTTTAAGCGTAAAAATTTCTTAAGGTATAACCCATTGACTGGTTCCTTGAGAGAGAGGCCTTAAGGGGAGGCCAGGATGTATGAGCCTTGCGAGGCAATGCCAGGACGATGTAGGGCCATGCCATAGTGATTCAAACTTGCCTTGTCCTAAGGTATCGCGGATGCATATCACAGTAAGGACAAGGTCGCCTTCGCGAATTGATCGAAGGTTGACATGACGACCGAAGGTGGCTTTGGATCGTTTCTTAGCTGTTCCAGAATGAGGATCTACCATCCGGTCTGTGAGACTCCAAGTTCAAGCTACCGCTCCAGCTGGAGCAGCGTCGTAATGTTCAATGGCGGTGCGAAGGGTGGGAATTTCGTACTCAATGGGAAGAGTTGCCTCAACCCTTACGGACTATGCGGAAACTACAGCAGTCCTGAAGCGTCTTCACACCGCTCGGTAGCAGCCCATAGCACGGAAAATATGTGATGCCAATTGTTTTATGTTTATTCACCGTACGCTATAACATGGTCTAGAGGACTTTGTTGATCGCCAACTCGTCCGCTGGATCGGGTAGTATGGGGAGGTAAACTCGTGGGATAAGCCTAACTGAGATGAGAGTTATACGAAGATCTCGTTCTCAAAAATGTTTCCCATGATCGAAACCTAGTTGGAGTGGTACTCCAAAAAAGGATATGACGTGATTAAAGAAAAACGCTACCGCAAAGGTCACGCAGATCGTTGAAGGTGGGTATATCACCATTTGCGAAGTAATCGACAGCCACCACAATGTATTTGTGACCATTATCGGAAGGGGATTATTGTGTCATATGTCAATGCCCCATTTGCGTAAGGGGCTTCAGCGAATGATCGCGAAGAAGAGCGGGGAGCCGCTGGCTCGTTGGCATAGAGTCAATGGCTCGTGAACGCACCGCCTCACCGCATGAATGCAATCATGAAAAATGGTAGGCCAAAAGTAACCGCTCGATAATCTTTGAGTTGTGGTCGACACCAAAGGTGGCCCCTACAAGTTTCACCGTGATACCGCTTAAGACCTTGTCGGCCCCTTTGCCAATAAAGTCGTTAACGTAGGATGGTGTCGATGCCCCGCCGTATAGGATGTCTCCGATGAGGAGGTAGCGCGGGGCCTGATAACGAATGCTCTAATTACCGCCCCCGCGGATAGGTGCTGACCAACTTCGAAGTTCGTAGGTAGGTGAGGAGGTCGCCATACCAAGGGATCACCGAGGCGTAAAAGAGGGTGTCTACCTGAAAGTCCGTTGACGGGTGCAATCGGTGCGTTAGAGGGAAGGTCTCAGACAAGTTCTCGCTGGTGAACCAGGGCCTCTTACTCTGGTGTGGAGAACTCGGTGATCGTGATTCCCCGGTTGATAACGACCTGTTTGGTCTTCCGCTGATCGACGACGGCTTAGCGTACGGTGGGGTTGGAATCTGCTATGACATTTGTTTTGCGAAGCAGAATGTAGTGGCGAAGTTTCTGGACTGCGATGACAACCGCAAGAGCAAGTTTCTTCATGTTTGTACTTCGGGTGGTCCAAAGATTCTTGCGCATCGACGTAGTAAATGACGCGGTTCAATGCATTGTCATCTCCGCTGAAATGGATCGAGGACGCCGGCCATCGACATACCGACAGTCGATGAGGATGTAGTCGTGACTGTATTCTGGTGCACTAATCAAAGGTGAATTTGATAGTGCTGTTTTGAGGTCATTAAACGACTGTTGAGCATAATCGGCCCAATGAAAAGGGATGTCGGGACGCAAGAAGTTTAAGGGAAACCATAAAAAGGCAGACAAATGTAATCAGGAACAAAGCGCCTAAGAAAGTTGGTTTTTCCCTATAAACTCTCAGGAGTCAGCCGTAAATTCCGGGGGGTTGGAATTTCTGTGATGGCTTGACCTTTGAGGGGGTCCACGGTGATACCGCCAGACACGAAGATGAAACCGAGGAGAGCGCCTACCGCGACGCGGTAACAATACACTGAGAGGGTTTGGCCAATGTTGCATCAAGGCACCGCTGGAAAGATGATTCAGAAATCGCCTAGGTGTTGAGTGCCTTTGGATCGAGCAGTGAGTTCGTCCAGGTAAGCAAGGATGATTGCAGCCAAATCATGAAAGATGTACCTCATGGCGCTACCGGAAGGTGGCTACCGCCGCTTTATGTCAAGGGCATGACGAGCATGCAAACGCAGACTTTGGCTGGGCAAGGCTGCGAAGCGGCTTTGTATTGATCGGTCAGTGAATCAATTTGGTTAGGTTTATAGCCGGCCCATAGCGAGAGAGCTTCATGGTCGCTAATCATCGATAATCATCGATGAGCATGGAAGTTGTCTTTGACAAGCGCGCTTCGATTCGCGAAAAGCTCCAGTAAAACGCCGTAATGGTGCCCCGCTTTTGCTGTCGACGGTACTGTGGCTGGAAACCCATGAAGTGCAAGCGATGGGGTAGATGAATCGTGCTGTGCGCAGTTTGTCGACTTTGGCTTTGATGGCCGAGGCTTTAGTCGTTGAAGCCGCTGTTTCCGCTTAACCGGGCAGATAAACAAAGCCGTGTCGATGGATAACTGGCTGGCCGAAGGGTCGATGCCGTGCATCCTCCGTATGACCAGCAAAATATGTTCCGGCACCGGAAGAGGGCTTTGTAGGTCGCGGATTTCCTCGAGTGCAAGCCGCCCAATGATGATTTCCCGACAACCCGCTTAATGAAATGTCGATTTAATGGTGGGAAATTGTTATTGCTGTCTCGAAAAGCTTTCGTGCGTGGAATGGGTTATTGAACCAACGATCATTCCCCGAGGGATGAAGTCTTCTTTGTTTCACCAAAATGGAATCGCGGGCTAGGGGAGGCATGGATATTTCCCCGTAAAGGAAGAGTGCACGATGTTGTAGTGCTTCCCAGGGAGAGTCCGAGTGTTGTAGCTTTTCCAATATTTCTTCGTCGCAGAGGAAATGACTGGAATAAAGTGGATCGAGTGGATTGATCTCAGTGTTAGGGTGGTTGGCCCCTACTGTAGGAATAGAGGGGTATGTGTGGGAGAAGGTTCACTTGGACATAAACCATATGTTGAGATATTGAGGAGAACCCGTGGTGGTGAGATGGCGAGCCCGTGATCGCTGAGTCGGAGAGAGTTCGGTGGGTTACGGGATAATTCCTCAGATATGTCCTCTAAGAACCATGGAGGTATTGGAAGGGCCTCAAGTTCGGGAGAAATGAAGTGGAAAGCCACTGATGGTGAAGTAATGTTGATTACGCTCTGGCTATGGCTGAGGCCGAAGACCGACGATGTCGACATCCGCCGATAACTATCGGTCACTGATATGTAAAATGAGCCATTGATTCGCAAAGAGAGCATGGGCGCCCCATGCTCGCTGACTGAAATAGTGACATAGTGAATGTCGGTAATATTTGTGGTGGAGGACGAGGCAAGGCAGGGGTTGTTCTGAAAGACCTAGCATATGATCGCTAATGCCTGCCTGAAACATGTCAATGATGGACAATGATGGGTGTAATGGGCTTACATTATTCACCGAAACACATAAGATTTATCTCAACCTTGCCACCGGAAGGTTGAAGCGTGGGTAGTAGTGGTAGTGATTGCGGGTTGGGTTGGGGGAATCAAATCAGAATCTCGTGAATGAAGGGCAATTGTTGGTTTGGTGACCCTATCGCATGCGACGCATGGTGGTGGGATGCGCGGAGGACGTGGATCGCGGGTTGGCCCTTTCTTCCTTTCTCCTCACTCTGCAGCAGGGGGTAAGCAACGAAGTAAGTGGGGAAGTATAGGCGAAATGGGAGGGTTGGGTGTAAGAACCGAAATGGTCATAGGAAGTCCTGCCTATGGGCGAGGTACCATCCGTGGATGTAAATACCAATAATACTGGGATGGCTAATACCATATTTGGAAGTGTGAGTGCTGCGGCTACTTGAAAAGCTCGACCCGGGTGGGTAGAAGAAGGGAATTTGAGTAGGCCTGTGGAACCGCCTCCGTGAGGGAGTTAGGACCGTGAGGAGGTATGGGTTCTGTGGACCGCGGTGAGTCGACGAAGCCTGCGTGAGACTCCTGCGGAGAGTGGTGTCGCTGACCGGTGAGATCGCCGATGATCAAGCCTCCCTCGAGGGAGGAAGAGTAGCCTCCGCGGAGAGTGTTTTGAGAGGAAACGCCGCGTACCTGGTGAGGGAAGGAAGCGGGTGGTGCTCCATGGTATGTCCTCCTAACAAGGATGGGTCTTGAATATTCCGTGGCCCATCTCGATGAATGGACGTACATCTTGGTTTGTATGAATGAGTGGGAGGATATTATCAAGACTGGCTGAGGGGTTAGGTTCGTAGTGTGTAACTGGTCGATGGTCACAATCCGGTTGTGAGGAAACATGATTGTTCCTAAAGATGGATGATGCTACCGCTTTCATAGCATACATGTAGGTAAGGCCAAGCAAGATATTGTATTCAAGTGGGGCCTCTATAACTTCAACGTCAATGAGGACGGTTTTGCCCCAGAGTTCGATGGGGACGCTCGAAGATCCCTTCAGGGGGAGGCTGATCTTCCGCCATAAGCTCGTAATGCGGATGGGAGAGGGTAAGAGTTCGGGGAACCCAGTTTCTGCCACACTGTTTTGCACATGATGCATGTAGACGCACCCTCATCGGCGATACAATCAATGGACAGTGATATCTGTGATTTTGATCGGGATTCGAATAGCAACCGGCCGCTGGAAGATCGGGTTCGCAGCTGTCAAGGTCGGAAGCTAGGATAGTCGAAGTATCGAAGGATCGAACGCCCCATGGTGGAGAGTAATGATTTCCGCTGTGTTGGACAAGTCTGGGGGACTTCCAATACTGACATGGCAACCGTGGATTGTGCTTAGTCATCTACTAGGCTATAGTTATGAGCTTCCCTAACCTGCAGGTTGTGAACATTCCTACGCAAAAGGATGCGAGGAATGCGTAATGGATGTTCGGCTATATACAGGGGATCACCAAATCCGCGGTGCGGTTGTTGGTGTAGGTTTGTCAGATGCTGGGTAGACTCACGTTGGGGATAATCGAATGTATCACGAAGTTTGGTAAAAGAATTTCTTCCCTACCGGGTGAGGAGAGAATTGTCTCGCTCACCGATTGTTGGGTTGTGACATCGTCCTGAGATCCGGGTGGTGGATGCCAGGCATCCCTGCGTTTAAGTGACCGATGTGAAATAGATTTGCAAACCCGCTGAGGTTGCCGCGCGACATTGTTGTTCCTCGCTGAGGGGCAAAGCCGCGCAGAGAAGGAGGAATACCCCGCAGTCTTTCAACCTCTTGAAATCAGCCGATTTGTGGGCAATGGTGAGTGTAATGACCAAATTCACCGCAAAGGGCACAAGTGAAGTTTGTCCAAATATTTTTGTTGTTATTTTCTTGGCGTTTGTTGTTATTTCCTCCCTCGGGGTTTTGGTTCCCTTGGTTCGGGTTGCCCTGGTCGTTGTTGTGGGGGTTGATTCCCACCTTTGGATTGGGGTTGTTGCGTTCCTATTCGGCCCTTTCCTTCTGCTATTGTCTCAAGGTTACCTGGTTGGTTGCATTTAATTGTTCAAAATTGCATCACGAAAATAAGGTTGAACAAAATTGACCGCATTGACGCCGGGGAGCCATAGGCTGTGAAGGTCCGGGAAATGGAAAAATATGGATTTTGTGGTGGTGCGTCTCCATAAGGTACATAGGAAGGTCAAGGCTTTCACTAGTACCATAAGGTGATGTGGAGGGGGACCAATTTGTGCTTGGAAGAGGCGATGTATGGGAGGCGCCGCGGCGCCCACCAATGGGTGGAGGTGCAGCAACAGGATATGGTCGCTGGTAAGGGGCGGGGGGAACAAGTTAGCGCCCCCATATGCCGGGTGGGTATTGAGGGGTCCCATACACGGCAAGGGTGGTCAAGCCGAGGGACTACGATGCATGGTGGCACCAATGAGTCCGGCTACTGAATGAGACATCCCAGTTTGTCCTGGCCAAATGACACAAGTTTCGGGAAGGTCGTGGAGTAATCGCGGCAAGTATCCCTGGACCGCAGTGCGTAGATGAGGTCATATTGATGGGCCTTTACCGATGGCTTCTTCTTCGATTGTGGGAAGGTAGAAGCGACATCTTTCCGCGAGGGCTTAAGGCGGGACCCGAAACCGGGCCAAGGCAATCAGTTGTTTGGTGATTTCGCCACACAACCACGCCGCCCACGCCACTCATGAATGTGATCGCAAATATGAGTGGTCGAGGACCGCTTTGAAATTGGACAAGAGTTCCAGACCGCTATCGTGGTCGGATTGGTAACCGAAAATGTCAAGAAGGTTT
Organism: Picea sitchensis; assembly: GCA_010110895.2. NCBI lineage: Eukaryota > Viridiplantae > Streptophyta > Pinopsida > Pinales > Pinaceae > Picea > Picea sitchensis. The sequence goes on along the minus strand of SNQJ01S0104370.1, from coordinate 4,570 downwards.
TCACTTGACTCAAAAGGTCGTAGTGGGACCCACACTTCTCTTCAACATACCATTTGGCCGATGGGTCGGGCAGGCGCGCTGGAAAGCACGCAATCATCAGAAGTCTTCCATAATGTCGCTGAAGAACAATTGCGCGGAAATACGATATGATTGGCGGACTATCCCCTTCAAACTTTGAACTGAGGAAGTTTGGTTGGCATTGCAAGTCATGTGGCGCCATGCAATATAGGATCATTATTTAGCTTGGTGAGATCCGTAATGTTGAGACAGGCCAAGTATGGAATCTGTAGAGGGGGCGGAGGATTAGCCCTACCAGGTAAGGTTGTGAACCCTCGACCTTGATGAGACCAGAAGGGCTGCGTTCTCCTTGAGAGGTGGAAGTGGGTCCCTACTCGCAAGGGGAGATCGTCAATCCAATTGGTCCCAAGTAAGGTAGAACCAAGTAACGCTGATCCTAAGATGGTAGCACCTACAGGAGTGTGTGGTGTCCACCGATACCCCTAGGATAGGTGGGAGAGTTGAGCAAACGCCGTGAACTACCGTGGGTTCCTCGGTTCCCAACACGCTTAATCGGGTATGGAAATGTGCAAAGTTCTAAGGGATGAGAGGGAAATAGAATCAAGGGTCTTTTGCAAAGTGTTTACACAAAATATGTACCAAAGTCAAATTGTAATCGTAAGTGTATCGCTACATGCGAGAAAGATATATATGGGTGGGTAGGGTTTTGTCCGCGTGGGGGAATCAAACATAAAGCAAATGCTCGTGGTCCTATAAGACGTAACGTCCTTCCTCTCTCAATAAGCATCGGATCTTCCAATAGCTCTCAAACAATAGTCACAAGTCAAGAGATAAAGTGAAGAAATGAAATAACCGTTATAATGAGGGGTAGAGGGTGCAATATCCTCAAAGAACCGGCGACACCCCAATAGCCACACAAAATCCAAATAAGGTGGAATTGCAGCCCACAATTGCTGAATTGGTAGATGTCCCATAATTGGTTCTTAGGTACCTTTACCAAGTACGGCGATTTAGATTTCGGCCTCGAATGGGTCACCGGGCCGGATCCCGCCCTAAGAGGTGGGTGCCTGGGACGACGGTAATCAACCTGGACCTCGCCTTCAATCTCTTCACCTGTATCTCCCATTTATGGTGATTGGAACGTTTGGATTTTGAGGATTTAAAAGCTCCCGATTGGTCAACTTCTATGCTTGAAATTGTGAGAACCTCATGACGGGGGGTTATTTGGATAACTACCACCGAAATCCTACCTAGGATCAAAATCTTCTTTTAAACCTCCCCGTGGAGGGGACAATTTGAGTTGTTAAAAGATTTTAAATGAAGTGTTTTGTGAGTATCGGGGTGAAACCAACCTCGTTTGATTAAAGAGTGGGAGCGGATAGTCCAACCAAGAAAAGATGGGGTATTTTCTAAATCCCTTTGGAGGAAACCTACTAAACCGCCACGCTGAAGTTTAGGGCTATGTGAGTGCACAAGTGGTTTTGTGTGTGAGTGCAAAGTGTATCAAATTTTAGTTGTTAGGTGTATCCCTGCAACATGTGGTTGGTCGCTTGGTCCTTTACAAGAGCTTGTTAACCTAAACTTAGATGCCATCGGTACAACCACTGCGCGGAATTTTAAAACCCCAGTAACTAGCAAGGCATGTGGACATTGTGGTCCGTTACTTTATCCTTTAACTCCTATGCGTGAGTTAATCTAGAAAAGCATGAACTAGTCCTAGATTTGAAACGGTGGGCATGTGTGGCCCTTTACAATCTTTTAACTCCCATAGTTTTCTGAAAGCAGAAAGCAAAATTCAAAACACTATTCCAGTTTGTTTGACATGTGGGTATGTATTGGACCCTTTTACAAGAAATGTGTTTTGACAAAAGTAAAACCAAGAGGGGTCTCAACAAAGAGCCTTTTGTCCCTCTCCTCTAAGTTGTTTGAAATATGCAACTAAGAGGGGTCTCCAATAAAGAGCCTTTGTCCCTCCTGTTGTTTGAAATATGCAACTAAGAGGGGGTCTCAATAAAGAGCCTTTGTCCTCCCTAAGTTGTTTGAAATATTGATTAAGGGAGGTGGGATCAATTTCTCAATCCTTTTCTATTCTCTAGATTGCATAATGTCCCAAGAGAAGAGCATAATTTAGATTGATCTTTTGACTTCTAGTCCCTAAAATGTGAGTTGTTTAGATGTTTGAAGATTGATGTTGTAACTTAGGATAAACCAAAGCAAGCAAAATAAAGGGACAATGAATTTTATCCTCCCATGTGTCTAGGTTTGCTAGATGATCCCCTTTATGAGTTGAGGGGCCTAAGTTATGCGTGATTCGTAGCTTACACATTATCATCTCAAGTGGAAGTGAGTTTCAACATCTAAAAGCCATAATGCAAATTTTAAGCTCCACGTTGTCACCGCGGTGGACAGATATGCTAGATGCGCCAGCTTCATGTTCGTGGTGGACAGAGATGCTAATTTATGTCATGGATATCTGACCATACCAGAAGTCAAAGAGTCCTGAAAAATTCTGGATCTATTTCTCCCCAATCTTTGATGATTTTGTTGTTATGCAGTGTCGGTCGAGGTCGGGTCAACCCGCAAGAATTAGGATCAACAGAGCAACGAAGCCCAAATGAGGGAGGAATTTATACCTTCCTCCCCAAAGATGGTCGCTAACTGCTCGCGGGTTTTCTCACGATGTGTGAGCAAAAGGAGCACCATATGCCCAGTTGGCTCTTCTAGTCAAGTGATGTACCGGTGAATGCTATTAGAAAGAAAACAATAAAGGTGTTAACAAGAATTAAACAAGAACCAAATGGGACAACATGAGTGCTAAAAATAAAACTAAAAACAAGTGACAATGGAACAAGTTCACCAATAGATAGGTTGATCCTGATTAGTGAAATCCAGAGGTACACAAAGGGAAAGGGGACTTGGTCCTTCCTTCTCCAATGGAAGGCTCTGAGGCCCTCAAATAGATGCTTCCTTACAAATGAAAGATGAAATATGAATGAAAGAACTCAACACTTCTCCACTCTAATGAGATAGAGAGCCATGGAAATGGTGTTGGATAATGGCTAAAGAGTGGAGCCCCAACAATCCCAACAAAGATAACATTACAATGAATTCCTTTGAATAAATGGATGATCATCCATGGCTTTTTATAGCCAAGCTTTTGAGCTATTATGCACCCCCCTTCGAATGTGAAGAGAGGCATTGATTAGGGCACATTTAGGTCTTGACCAGCCTCCCATGCATTGAGCTCGATTTGATGTCAAATCAATTTTGGGAGCCGATCCATTAGTGGTTGAGCTCACTCAGCCTTCTATAAATGCTACTGCTTTCATGTGCCAGCTGGTTTTGCACCTAATGCTCACGATATGCTTCCCATGTAATGGATATAATGCGACAAGCGCTTGTTTACCATACGGTGCGCTTTTAATCTTTTTAGCCAACTTGTATAGTTTTGGCCCTTTTGATGTGCTTTTGTGGAGTTAATCCTTGTGCCATGGATGATTGTTTTCCTCGGTGGTTGATGATGTTGAGTTCTTGTCACTGGTATGACTGGGAATTTCGCTGATAAATGTTGAACAGCAATATGTCCCATTTGATCACATCTCCAACACCCTTTGGTGTTATAGAACTTCCATTATATTCCTTTCATAAGATCTACATTCAAAAGATTTGCGAATCAGATTCATTACATGAATAACAATGCCCATGAAAATACTTTATACCTTTGTTTTGGTGTCCCAAAATACTTCTTGATTTCTTCCTTGCTTTGTTCTTTTGAAATTTTCTTTGCCTTGTGTAGATGGTTTCTTTGCAATATTATCTTCTTTCTTTGGTGGACTTACCTCATGCTTCTTTGAGGTGCTTTCTTCAGCACGTGTATCTTCTCCTTTGTATCCAAGACCTGATTTATCACATGATGGTCCTTGACTTTCCAAGATTCGTGATCTATTCAAGAATTTGTTTGACTTTTCCACCTTCTTTCTAAGGTCAACAATTTCAGCTTCTAACTTGCAACATGAATCTTCCTTTTCATTTATTTGAATCTTCAATAGTTCTTCTATTCTTTTGTCTTCTTCAATTTGGGTCTTGAGATGGACAATAGTTTCAAAACTTTTACTAATATCATCATCTATATTCATGTCTTCTTTTCTAGTCTTTAGTCTTGTGATCTCTTCTTCCTTTTCTTCTAATTTATAACTCTCTTCTTGTTCTTTGAGCATTCCCTTTAACTTCAAGATGTGCCTTTGAATCCTCCTAAGAAACTTCTTAGTGTGATCTGAAAGATAGTTATAGTGTGTATAAAAATGATCACTCCTATACATATATAAACCCTCTTCAATTTCCTTTAGAAGTTTTAATAGTTTTCCTTCTATTCTTTTCATGGGATAAATACCATCAAACTTTACACAAACTATATCTACATCTTATTCTTTGCTTGTAGAGAAAAATTCATCATCATCATCATTGCATTCAAGGGATTTAGAGTATTCTTTACCTTCATTTGAAATATCCTCATGATCTTCCTTTTTGCCAATATCAACACATACTTCTTTGC
>SNQJ01S0104366.1:19858-30305 GCA_010110895.2 Picea sitchensis | reverse complement strand
TGATCCAAGACCATTTCGGGGTTTCGAGGATCGAGTGTTGGAGATGTCAAAGAATATTGACATCAAGAATCCTGAAATCGCGATGTGTGAAATCTCGATTGAATCTGAACCGTCAGATCAAGATGTGGTCTAGACCATCGACCCTACTCACATCAGCAGACCACGTCAGCTAGGAACACATGGCATAACCAGGTAATGACAAGTGTCAAACTGATTCAATATTTCAAGAACATGTAAGTCATGAATCAGAGTGACACATGGCAGTATTCAACATGTGTCAATCCACATGTGACGTCAGCAGATGGACACCACTTCAGAGTTTCGAGGATCGCGTGTTGGAAATGTCAAAGAAACAATGCAACAGGAATCCTGATTTCTCGATATGCAAAATCCTGACGTAATCTGAGCCGTCAAATAAAGATCACATCTGAACTATTGATCCGACTCCCTGTCGGAGTTTCGAGGATCACATGTTGGAAATGTCAAAGAAACAATGCAACAGGAATCCCGATTTCTCGATATGCAAAATCCTGACATAATCTGAGCCGTCAAATCAAGATCACATATGAACCATCGATCCCACTAATGCAACAAACCATGTCAGCTAGGAACACGTGTCACAACCAGGTAATGACAAGTGTCAGACTGATTCAACATGCCAAGCACATGTAAGTCACGAATCAAGGTGACACGTGGTAGTTATTTGACACATGTGACGTCAGCATAATTACACCATGTCGGAGTTTCGGGGATCGAGAGTTGAACATGTCAAATATTATTGACATCAGGAATCCCGATATCGCAATATGTGAAATCGTGATGTAATATGAGCCGTCAGATTAAGGTTGAATCTGGACCGTTGATTCCAATCTTTGTCAGAGATTTGGGGATCGAGAGTTGAACATGTCAAATATTATTGACATCAGGAATCCTGATATCACGATATGTGAAATCGCGATGTAATATGAGCCGTCATATTAAGGTTGGATCTGGATCGTTGATTCCAGCCCTTATCGGAGTTTCGGGGATCGAGAGTTGGACATGTCAAATATTATTGACATCAGGAATTCCGATATCATGATATGTAAAATCACGATGTAATCTGAACTGTCAGATCAAGATATGATATGGATAATTGATTCAACTTCTTTATAGGATTTCATGGATCGCGATTTGTAGGTAACAAGAACATTGAACATCATGAATGCCGAAATTCTGAAACCCGATTTAAAGGCAAGATTAATAAAGTTCATCCAACGGTGCGGATAAATGGGAAAATGATCGAAAGGTTACTGTTCTCTCTCACAGTTAACCCCTTAGTTACGAATATGTTAGTGAAACAGACTCATGATTGAAAATCAATTAGCATTTTAGTTGGCATTTCAGTTGCTCAGACAGTTGTCTTTCTTTTGCCTAAGGAGTTGGGAAGTTGAACGGTCGTGTAGTTGTGTATAAAAGAAAATGAGACAGACTGTGTAGGGTTGGATGTTCCGGATGAAAAATGAACGAAACAATAAGAAAGGGAAAATGAGAGGATGTGTAGCATGGGACTTATAAAATGTGTAGAGTGAGATGAAATGCAGAGCAGAATCAGAGCAAAATGACAGAAAGAGTAAAAGAAGAGAAGAATGACAGAAAGAGCAGAAGCATAGCAGAATGACAGAAAGAGAAAAAGCAGAGTAGAATGACAGAACAAGTTGAAGAAGAGTAGAATGAGAGAACAAGTTTATGCAAAACATACCTGCTGAATAGACAGAGGAAGAGAAGAGTAGCAAAACAGTGTGTAGAAGACCAGATTTACAGAACAAAGAAAGATTGGTAAGAACTGATTTATCTATAAAGTTGACTATTTATTTAGCCATTCATATTATAGGGAGGTTTGGAGGTGCTAGGGAGTATTGTTGTCCTCAGAAGTTCAAGTGGGTGCTTGAACACAGGGAGTTGTAGCTTCCATCTGGTTGCAGCCAGAGAAACTAGGGTGGCAGGGTGGTGCAAGGGAGAACAAGTGTTCTCTGCTATACAGGTTGGAGCCTGTGTAACTGGAAGTTGGGGCTTCCATCCAATTGGTGCTGGAACATTTAGGAAGTTGGTGCTTCCATTCAGATGGTGCTGGAATATTCAGGGAGTTGGTGCTTCCTTCTAGTTGGTGCTAGAGAAACCAGAGAGTTGGTGCTCTCAAACAACTTGCAGCTTGTAAAACAAAGGTAGCCTGACGCAGACCCACACTCCTCGGACCACATCTGATCTCACCAGGACCTTCTCTCTCCTCTGTCCGAAGAGCTGAAACGCTCTTAAAATCCTTTATCGGGACTTTTCTGCACACACAGGATGATTCTCCAATGATATCCCTTTACTTTATCGAGAAATTGGAACTCGCTTGATCGTGAGTCCTGCGCTCACGGATTCGGGCCTCACAAATCCCTGAAACCCGATGAGTATTTACTACACGCCTTCCTTTATCCTTATTGGAAATTTTTCTGTCGGGAAATTGGTAACCACACAGTCGTGAGTCACTGCTCCCATAAATCTCTGATTCCTGAACTCCGATGCCACCTGTCCTCTGCGTTGTCGCCTGGACCCCACGCTTTTCAGTTAAATCGAGAAATCGCGTTTTGGGAAATCGTGATTTTTGTTGCACCAATTCACAAAACCTTCTAAGTTCCGAACTCCGATATGCGATGCCACCTGTTGTCTACTCACGATGAGACTCAACTCTCTGACACCTGTCCTCCACTAGGGCCTCTAACCCTGTCGGAGAATCGTGGATCACGATTTCAACACACACAATAATCTTGTCTCCAAAAATCCTGAATCTCCAATGAACCGAATCCCGATGAACCCTGGCTCCTTCTCTACACGCTAAGGCTTAAACCTAGCACAACTCTCCTGAGATCTAACGACTGACGGGACTTCGTTGGTTCTTCTGTGAATCCTGACTGTTGATTCCTTCTCCTTGGATATTTATTGGAAATGACTAAGTGTTTCTTCTCAAGACTCTCTCTCCTAACCTGCGCCTACAATTCTGCTTGACCCTTCCTCGATCAAACCTCTTGCCTTCTCTCTCAACAGTATCACAGAAGTATTGTACCTCCTGATATTTTCCACTCTGATTCTTTCAGAGGAATTTGTGCGCACTCCTTGCGGCAATCATTCAACAACTCATCAAGTGTTGAATCCTTCCGACTCTGTGCACTTCCTACAGCAGTAGTCTTTGAATAATTTGCTCAGAATCGCAACTCTGACACTCCTTCTTCAGCCTGCGCACTCCTTACACGGCTTCCACAAACCAATCCCATTCTGGGTGAATGAGAAGAAGTGTTAAACTACTGGGCCTTCATCAATGCACTCCTTACGGATGAATTCAACTGCACACTTTGTAGGAATCTCTTGGCTCAGATAGAGAAACAATTGAAACTTATTCTCTCCCCCTTTCAGACTTCAGTTTTGAAACATGAAATCGCATGCACAACATATACAAAGAAAATGCATACCCAAAAAACAAACATTCATGAGCATAACATAAAAACATAGAGAATAGACACATAACCATGGATTTGAATCAAAGCTTTCTTCTATTAATTCAATATCTATACATGGGTGTTCTTTACACATTTCTTTGTTGATCTTCTCTGCTCTCCAGAATGATTGATTTATAATAATAAAATAATACAATGAGGGTGTCTATATCCGTTTTCCCTCCTTCTATCTAAAACTGTCTAATCTAGAAATAAATCCTATCTGCCTGCATTAACTAGATTAAATTCCTCCTTATCTACTTCATACAAGAGCGTATGGCTTGAGGTCTGATACATCATACAAAAGCGCTTCCCCATAAATGGTGCATTTATACATTGGCGCATCATCTTATGAAAATTCAAAAAGGTTTTGGCTAGACTCGTCCAGCTGTCCATTGTCTTCCATGCTAGCTCACTTGTCTTAGACGATGCTCCTGCATCATACTCCTCGGCTTGAAAATTTTCATGGGCTCCTGTCCATGGGCTCTTGCACAGTCTGTCCATGCTTTTGAATCTATGCTTCACTCTCCCAGCTGGCATCTTCCACTGGGTGGTTCTTCCATTTGACCTGATACTCGAAGTATTCCCTTCACCTGGTCCTCTTACGTACTCTCTTGTCGAGTATGCACTCCATCTGTGGTTTCTCTGCTACTGGAATCTGTTTCATCCACTGGATCAATGGTTCCTCAGCCCCAGCCTCTACTTCTCAAGCCTTGTATGGGTATAAATCTGAAACATTAAATATCAAAGATATCCCGATGCCATCCGATAAGTCAATCTCATAAGCGTTCTCTCCAAATTTCTTTAGGACTCTGCAAGGCCCAATTTTCTTCATCTTTAGCTTATTGTATGTTCCCATTGGGAACCTTTCCTTTCTGAAATGTGCCATAACTAGATCACCAACTTCGAACTGAAGTTGTCTCCGATGCTGATCTTCTCTGCACTTATACTCTTGATTTGAGTTGATCAATCGTTGCTTCACCCTACTTTGAAGTTCTTTCATCGCCTCTGCGAATTCTTCAGTGCTTGCGCTCTTAGTCATTATCTACTCTGAATCCATCAGTTCATATACTCCTCTCGGCTGCGTCCCATACACAACCTGAAATGGACTCTTTGGTGTGCTTATGTTCACTAAGTCGTTGTATGCAAACTCTGCCTGTGGCAATATGTTATCCCAACTGTTGTGGTGCTCTGTCACCAGGCGTCTTAATAAATCTCCCAGAGTCTTGTTGACCACTTCCATTTGTCCGTCTGTCTGAGCATGGTAAGCTGAACTAAATGCCAAGTCATTTCCCAACTTCTTCCATAGGGTCCTCCAAAAATGCCCTATGAATTTGGTATCTCTATCTGAAACTATGCTTCTCGACAATCCATGGAGTCTAATGATCTCCTTAAAAAACAAATTTGTGATGTGCGTCACATTGTTGGTCTTCTGGCATGGGATAAAATGTGCCATTTTTGAAAACCTGTCCACCACCACAAAGATGGAATCAACCCCTCTCTGCGTCCACGGAAAACCCAATACAAAATCCATGCTAATTGCCTCCCAGGGTCTCTCTGGTATGGGAAATGGCTGATAAAACCCTGCATTTTTTTTCTCCCCTTCGAATGCTGGAAAATCCTGCACCTGTCAACAAATCGCTTGACCTCTTCTCGCATGCCTGGCCAAAAATATGATTCTCTCAGCTTTGCGAATGTTTTATCGTGGCCAAAATGTCCTGCCAATCCACCACTGTGTTTTTCTTTTAACAAGTTCTCCCTCATGGAGCAATTTGGAATACACAGTTGATTGCCTCTGAACAACAATCCCTCCTGGATCATAAAATCTATCCAAGGACTTCTATCTCTGAGAACTGGATTCTCAACTGCTTCATACGCCTATGCAAAATCTGCATCTCCTGCATACATGTCCCTGATATTTTCAAAACCCAATTTTTTGACTCGGAATTCCTGCAGCAACAAACATTTTCTACTCAAAGCATCAGCCACTTTGTTAGCAGTACCTGAAATGTGTTTAATTACAAACGTGAAATTCTGCATATACCCATTTTGCATGTTTCTGATTCAAATTCTCTTGTTGACTCACAAACTGCAATGCATGATTATCACTATACAATACAAATTCCTTTGGTATCAAGTAATGCCTCCACTTCTTCAATGCCTGTATGATAGCATAAAACTCCTTATCATACGTGGAGTATTTCAGCTTTGCTTCATCTAGCTTCTCACTGAAATAGGCAATTGGTCTGTCTTCCTGACTCAAGACCACTCCTATGGCATATTCGCTTGCATCACAGTTCACCTGAAATGTTTTCTGAAAATATGGCAACACCAATACTGGTTGTTCCGTTATCTTTTGCTTCAACAGATTGAAGCTCTTCTCAGCCTCTGTTGTCCAATGAAAATATTTATGTCGTTTCTTGACAGTATCCATCATTGCTACGCTAATTCCACTGAAATCCCTGATGAACTTTCGGTAGAAACTAGCTAAACTATGGAAACTCCTCACCTCGAAAGCATTTCTTGGTGATGGCCAATTCTTGATCACTTCCACCTTACTTGGATCCATTTTTAACTCATTCACTGAAATAACAAAACCCAAATAAATGAGCTCTGTCTTCATGAATGAGGACTTCTTCATATTGATCAACAGCTTCTCACGCTGTAGTTTTCTCATCACAATGGCCAAATGTTTCAAATGCTCAGCCTTTGTCTTATTGAAGATCAGTATATCGTCCAGATATACGACGACAAACTTTCTGATAAATTCCCTCAGGACTTCATTCACCAGCCTCATGAATGTGCTTGGTGCGTTTGTCAAACCAAACGGCATGACCAGCCACTCATACAGTCCTTCATTAGTCTTGAAGGTTGTATTACACTCATCACCTTCCCTCATGCGAATCTGATGATATCCACTCCTCAGATCAATCTTCGAAAAGAAATTTGCCCCACTCAGGCAATCCATCAGATCATCCATTCTCGGCAGTGGAAACCTGTACCTGATGGTAATTTTGTTGATCACTCTTGAGTCGGTGCACATTCTCCAACCTCCATCCTTCTTTGGACTAAGCACTGTTGGAACGACACACAGACTCAAGCTTTCTATGACTAATCCTTTGTCCAACAAATCCTAGACCTGGTTCTTAACCTCCTCATTTTCCTGCAGCGTCAATCTGTATGCATCTTTGTTCGACAAACTGGCTCCTGGTATGAGGTCTATGTGGTGACTCACACTCCTCATCGGTGGAAATGAACGAGGTAATTCATCCACTATGATGTCAGTGAACTCTTCCAGCAGTTCCTGAATCTCATCTGGTAAGTCGTCCACTCTTGTGCTAGTCAGAACAATCCTCAGTTTTCTGACAACAAAGAATTGTGGATCTTCTTTCTTTTCCATCTCTGTAAGAAGCTCCTTCCCACTCATGAGAAGTATCGTGTTGCTTAATTCTGGTTTCACTTCCTGATCCTTTATCGGAAGAAACCTATGTGTCCTCCCGTCCTTCTCTAAAGTATATGTATTCATCCTCCCATCACGAACCACATTTCGATCATATTGCCATGGTCTGCCCAACAATAAGTGACATACATCCATGGGAATGACATCACAGAGTATTTTATCATTATATCCTCCTATCTTGATGTCAACTAAGCACTATTTAGTGACACTCACCTGATGTCCCTTCTGTAGCCATGAGACTTTGTATGGACTCAGGTGATCAGTTGTTTCCAGCTCTAATTTCTCCACCATCTTGGTTGAAACGAGATTGTCAGTGCTTCCGCTATCCATGATAACCTTGCATTTCCTATCCTTGGTTTTGCAAGCTGTCCTGAATAGTCTGGTCCTTTGAGCTAAACTCTCCTGCACCTCTTTCTCAGGTGTCAAAAGGACTTTTTGCATCAGAAGTGAGCTTCCATCTTCTGCTTTATCATCTCGCCTCTGTGCCTCGACGATGTGATCTTCTCCACTATCCCTCTCTCAACCTTACCCTGAGGTTTCTTCCATTCCTCCTTGGGCTTCTGGTATTTCTCCTGGGCAACTGTCTTGTCTCTGGGATGATTTCTTCCATGCCCTCACTGACTCTGCTTACGGTTTAGCTTCTCTTCTTCTTTCAAAGCCATCTGATAAGCATCCTCCACCATTCTAATGGTAACCATGCTTAATTCATCCTGAATGTCGTATCTCATACCATTCAGATATCTGGCAACCTTCTCATCTTCACTCTCCCAATGACCTGCTCTGATATTGAGCTTGTAAAATTCTTCAGTATACTCCTTCACCATCATCAACTTCTATCTCAAGTTTTGCATCCTCCTGAACAATGTTATTTGATAATCCCTTGGGATGATTTTTTCTTTCATCTTCGCAATCATTCGATCCCAGCTTTTAATTTTCTGCTTGCCTTTGGAACATCTATATTCTTGAAGCTCGTCCCACCATAAGGTTGCATGTCCTTTCAATCGGGTGACAACATGTCTAAACTTTTTATCCTCTTCGATATCCTCATAATCGAAGTAGGTGTCAAGATCTTGGATCCAGTCCAGTATCTCCTCTGCATCCAGATTTCCTTCATAGACTGGAATGCCCATCTTCTCCTTCACACCCATCCTGGCGATATCTTTAATCAATTGCTCATTCGCTGTATCCTCGGCTGCAACTTCTTGTTGTTGTTCAGCTTCAACTTCACCTTCAGAATCACTTAGATCCCCTGTACTAGTTGTGCATCTCTGAGCTGTCTCCATCTCCTCAAGTCTTGCTCGAAGATCTCTCATTTGTCTTTCCAGCTCTGGATTTCCTGCCGACCTACCTCTTCTTCTCACCTCCCTGTCTTCTAGGTCTGATGACTCTCTTTCTCTCCTTGGCGGCATGATGAATTTCTCTCTCTCTGCTATAAAATCAAAGAGTCAATCCTTTTCTCTCATACCACTCTGACGCAGACCCGCACTCCTCGGAGCACGTCTACTCTCACCAGGACCTTCTCTTTCCTCGACCCGAAGAGATGAACCACTCTTCAAATCCCTTATCGTGACTTTTCTACACCGATAGGATGCTTCTCCGACGATCTCCCTTTAATTTATCGGAAAATCGAAACTCTCTTGATCGCGAGTCCTATGCTCACAGATTTGGGCCTCACAAATCCCTGAAACCCGATCAGTATTTACTACATGCCTTCCTTTATCCTTATCGATAATTTTCCTGTCAGGAAATCGGTAACCACATAGTCATGAGTCACTGCTCCCACGAATCTCTAATTCCCAAAATCCGATGCCACCTGTCCTCTGTGCTGTAGCCTAGACCCCATGCTTTCTGGTTAAATTGAGAAATCACGTTTTGGGAATTCGCAATTTCTGTTGCACCGATTCACAGAACCTTCTAAGTTCCAAACTTCGATATGCGATGCCACCTGTTGTCTACTCTTGACAAGACTCAACCATCAGACACCTATCCTCCACTAGGGCCTCTAACCCTGTCGGGGAATCACGTATCGCGATTTCAACACACACAATACTCTTGTCTCCAGAAATCTTGAATCTCCGATGAACCGAATCCTGATGAACCCTGGCTCCTTCTCTGCACACTAAGGCTTAAACCCAGTGCAACTTTCCTGCGATCTAACGGCTGACGGGACTTCACTGGTTCTTCTGCGAATCCTGACCGTTGATTCCTTCTCCTTGGAGATTGCTTGGAAATGACTAAGTGATTCTTCTCAAGACTCGCTCTCCTAACCTACGCCTGCAATTTTGCTTGACCCTTCCTCGATCAAACCTCCTACGTTCTCTCTCAACGGTATCATGGAAGTGCTATACTTCCTGAGATTTTCCACTCTGATTATTTCAAAGTAATTTTCATGCACTCCTTGCGACAATCATTCAACAACTCATCAATTGTTAAATCCTTGCGACTTTGCGCACTTCCTACAGCAGCAATCTTTGAATAATTTGCTCAGAATCGCAACTCTGAGACTCCTTCTTCAGCCTGTGCACTCCTTGCACGACTTCAACAAATCAATCCAATTCTAGGTGAATGAGAACAAGAGTTAAACTAATGGGCCTTCACCAACGCACTCCTTACGGATGAATTCAACTGCACACTTTGTAGGAATATCCTGGCTCAGATAGAGAAACAATTGAAACTTATTCTCTCCCCCTTTCAGACTTCAGTTTCGAAACATGAAATCACATGCACAACATATACAAAGCAAATGCATACCCAGAAAACAAACATTCATGAGCATAACATAAAAACACAGAGAATAGACACATAACCATGGATTTGAATCAAAGCTTTCTTGTATTAATTCAATATCTGTACATGGGTGTTCTTTACACAGTTCTCTGCTACTCTTCTCTGCTCTCCAGAATGCTTGATTGATAATAATACAATAATACAATGAGGGTGTCTATATCCGTTTTCCCTCCTTCTATCTAAAACTGTCTAATATAGAAATAAATTCTATCTACCTGCATTAACTAGATTAAATGCCTCGTTATCTACTTCAGACAAGAGTGTATGGCTCGAGGTCTGATACATCATACAAAAGTGCTTTCCCATAAATGGTGCATTTATACATTGGTGCATCATCTTATGAAAATTCAAAAAGGTTTCGGCTGGACTCATCCAGTTGTCCGTTGTCTTCCATGCTTCCTCACTTGTCTTGGGCGATGCTCCTGCATCATAGCCGCCTCACATTGAGTTGGTGCTCAATTAGAGATAATATACAGAACCTAAAAGACTGCCTATCATTTCGAAGAAGAAGAGTTTTTCTCCCTTTATGGGTTTCCTCGTGAAAATCTATCTTTGTGTATACCTTATGTGTGACTGATGCTTTTTACTTTTAGTGTCCATTTGTTGTATAATGTTGATGATCACTTGAAGAAATATTAAGAATATTTTAATAGAGTTAAAATTGTTTAATCTCAAAGACAACTGA
>SNQJ01S0104366.1:0-10356 GCA_010110895.2 Picea sitchensis | reverse complement strand
CATTCCTATGGATGTTTGTCATCTATTGCTGGGTAGACCATGGCAATATGACAGGAATGTGATTCATGATGGTAGAATGAACACATACACCCTGAGAAAGAATGGGAGGACACACATGTTTCTTCCAATTAAGGATAGGGAGGTGAAGCCGGAAGTAAGCAACATTGTACTTCTCATGAGTGGGAAGGAACTCCTTAATGAGGTTAAGAAGAAGGAGGATTCACAGTTTATTGTGGTCAGAAAGCCTAGAATTGTTCTGACTAGCACCAGGGTAGATGACTTACCAGAAGAGATTCGTGAACTATTGGAAGAGTTTGCTAACATAATAGTGGACAAATTACCTAGTTCGTTGCTGTCGATCAGAAGTGTGATTCATCATATTGATCTCATACCAGGGGCTATTTTTCAAAACAAAGTCGCATACAGATTGACACCATAAGAGAATGAGGAGGTTAAGAGGCAAGTCCAGGAGTTGTTGGACAAATGTTTGGTCAGGGAAAGCTTGAGTCTCTGTGTTGTTCCAACAATACTCAGTCTGAAGAAAGATGGAGGCTGGAGGATGTTTACTGATTCAAGGGCAATTAATAAGATAACCATCAGGTAGAGATTTCCATTGACTAGGATGGATGATCTGATGGATTGCTTGAGTGGAGCAAAGTGTTTTTCAAAGATTGATTTGAAAAGCGGTTATCATAAGATCCGCATGAGAGAAGGTGATGAATGGAAGACAAAATTCAAAACAAATGAGGGTTTGTATGAATGTCTTGTTATGTCGTTTGGCTTAACAAATGCATTGAGTACCTTCATGAGGTTGATGAACGAAGTCCTGAGGGATTTCATCGAAAAATTTGTCATTGTGTATTTGGATGACATACTGGTTTACAGTAAAACAGTGGCAGAGCATCTAAAGCATTTGGCTACAGTGATGCAGAAATTACAGTAGGGAAAGTGGTTGATAAATATGAAGAAATCCTCATTTATGAAGACAGAGCTCATTTACTTAGGGTTTTTTATTTCAGTAAATGAGTTGAGGATGGATCCAGATAAGGTAGAGGTAATCAAGAATTGACCATCACTGAGGAATATTTTCAAGGTGAGAAGTTTTCATGGATTGGCTAGTTTCTACTGGAAGTTCATCAAGAATTTCAGTGGAATTAGTGTAGTGATGATGGATATAGTGAGAAAAAGACACAAGTCTTTTCATTAGACAGAGGAAGCTGAGAAGAGTTTTAACCTGTTGAAGAAGAAAATCATGAAACAACCAGTTTTAGTGTTGTCGGATTTCCAGAAGACATTTCAAGTGAAATGCGATGCAAGTGGATTTGCAATTGGGGCAGTCTTGAGTCAAGAAGACAGGCTGATAGCATACTTTAGCGAGAAGCTGAATGAAGCAAAAGTGAAATACTCCACGTATGATAAGGAATTTTATGCTATTATCGAGGCATTGAAGAAATGGAGGCATTACTTGATCCCGAAAGAGTTTGTCTTATACAGTGATAATCATGCATTGCAGTTTGTGAGTCAACAGGAGAAGTTGAATCAGAGACATGTCAAATGGGTCAAGTATATGCAGAATTTCACTTTTCTGATTAAGCATATTTATGGTATTGCTAACAAAGTTGTTGATGCTTTGAGAAGGAAGTGTTTGTTGTTGCAGGAGTTTAGAGTCAAAATGTTGGGTTTTGATGATCTCAGGAACATGTACGCTGATGATCAGGATTTTAAGGAGGTGTATGAAGCAACTGAGAATCCCATTCTCAGGGATAGAAGATAGTGGATAGAGTACATGATCTAGGAAGGATTATTGTTTAGAGGCAATCAACTGTGTATTCCGAAATGCTCCAAGAGGGAGAATTTGCTGAAGGAGAAACATACTGGAGGATTGGTAGGACACTTTGGTCACGACAAGACGTTCGCAAAATTGAACAAGTCATATTTTTGGCCGGGAATGCGAGCAGATGTCAAAAAGTTCATAGAAAGGTTCAAAATTTTCAAACAATCGAAGGGAAGAAGACAAAATGCGGGATTTTATCAACCATTTCCCATACCAGAGAGGTCGTGGGATGTGATTAGCATGGATTTTGTGTTGGGGTTTCCAAGGACACAAAGAGGTTGTGATTCAATCTTTGTGGTGGTGGATAGATTTTCCAAGATGGCACACTTCGTTCCATGTCATAAAACCAGTGACACAGTGCACATTGCGAATCTATTTTTCAAAGAGGTTATTCGACTTCATGGATTACCAAGAAGCATAGTTTTGGATCGAGATACCAAATTCATAGGGAATTTTTGGAGGACCTTATGGAAGAAGCTGGGAACTAACTTGTCATTTAGTTCAGCTTATCATCCTCAGACGGATGGATAGACAGAAGTGGTAAACAAAAGTTTGGGAGACTTTTTGAGGAGCCTGGTGACAGAACACCACAACCAGTCCATTTCAGATTGTCTATGGCATGCAGCCGAGAGGGATTTTTGAACTGAGGGATTCAGAACAGACTGCGACTAGGAGGGCTAGTGCAGAAGATTTTGCAGAGGCGATGAAAGAACTTCACAGTTGGGTGAAGGAGCGGTTGCAAAATTTGAACCAGGAGTATAAGTGTAGAGCCGATCAGCACAAGAGAAAACTTCAGTTTGAGGTTGGAGATTTGCTTCTGGTACATTTGAGAAAGGAAAGGTTCCTGAGAGGAACATACAATAAGTTGAAGATGAAGAAAATATGACCATGCAGGGTCTTGAGGACATTCAGGGAAAATTCTTACGAGATTGAATTACCCAATGGGATCAGAATTTCTCCGATATTTAATATCTCAGATTTGTACCCATATAAGACTGAAGAAACAACAGTAGGAGATGAGCAACCAGTGATCCAGTGGACGAAGTAGATGCCAGTTGCAGATAAGCCGCAGATGGAGTGCATAGTGGAAGAACCATCCAGTTGAAGATGCCAGCTGGGAAAGGGAAGTGGAGATATAGAAGCATGGACATACCGTGCATGAGATCATGGACAGGAGCCCATGAAAATTTTCAAGAAAGGGAGTATGATGAAGGAGCATCGCCAACGTCAAGCGAGCCAGCGCGAAAGGTGAAGGACAGCTGGACAAGCCAACACAAATTTTGAAATTTCCTTGAAGTTGTTGCACAATCTTAAATGAATTCATTAAGAAGAGGCGCACTTGTATAATGTAATCAGACCTTGAGTGATTTTCTCTTGTCCTTAGTAGGTAGAAGGTATTTAAAGTAGTTAATGCAGGTAGATAGAATTTAATTCTAGATTAGACAGTTTTAGAGTGCAAGAGGGAAAAGGGATATAGACACCCTCATTGTGTATTGTAACATAATGAGAGGAAGAAGAGCATAGGAGAAGCAGAGAGCTATGTAAGAACACCCATGTACAAATATTTGGATTAATAGAAAGGGCTTGATTCAAATTCATGGTTTTTGTGTATTTTCTCTGTGTATTGATGTTGAATTACATGCTCATGAATGTTTGCTTCCTTTTATACATTTTCTTTTATGTGTTGTGTATATGATTTCATGTTTGAGTTTGAAGTCTGAAAGGAAGAAGGAACGAGTTTCAATTGTTTCTCTATCTGAGAAAATATTCCTACAAGGAGTGCAGTCGAATTGTCCACAAGGAGTGGATTGACAGAGGGTTCAGATAGAGTCACTTTTGTTCTCATTTGCTCGGAAGTGCAGGTTTGGCACAGGAGCCATGCAAGGAGTGCGCAGGCCAAGCTAAGTTTCAGGGTTGCGAACCTGAGTTAATTGTTAAGAGACTACTGTTGCAGGAGTGCACAGTGTCGAAGGAAGTTCAACACTTAGGAGTGTTTGAAAGCTGCCACAAGGAGTGCGTGCAAGGAGTCTTCGATAAGACTTAGAGTTATAAGAAAAGATCAGGAAGGATAAGGCCTTCACAATTGTTGAAGAACAACGAAAGGGAAGTCGTGACTAGAGGAATTAGAAAGGCGTCACAATTTTACATGTAGGTGAATGAGTTCCATGGAGGAACATTTAGTCATTCGCAGAAAACATCCAGGAGGAACAGACGGTCGGAATCCTCCGAGGAGAGTTCGTGAAATTTTGTGAGTCGTCAAATCTCAAAAAGGAGCAGGGAGGTTATGGTGAGAACGTCGAAGGGTTCAAATCTCACGAGGGGTAGGACCGTAGATCCGAGCCATGAGGGCCATCATATTTACACATGAATTCGCATATCGGAGTTTCGTGGGTTGAAATCTGTAAATAGTGCAACAGGAATCGCAAAATTGCGATATGCGATATCCCGAAAACTATGAGAACAATGTGGGACCAGAGGAGTGAGTGAGGTGGATAGGTGGCATACCTTATCGAGGTTTCGCAGTGAGAAGTCCCAAAACATTTGCATCAGGATTCGCGAACCTGGGAAGTCCGAAAGCCTGATAGAGGTGACGAGACGTTGAATAGTCAACTCACGCGTGCATTGGAGTTTCGGCATATCCGAAGTCAGGGTTCGGTAAATCATGTTTCTTAACATCGCGAGCGCCTAATTCACGATAGGAAATACCCGAAAGAGAAGGAAAGGGTGAGCATTGACTGGTTGTCGGGTTTTCGTTGATTTGAGAGCCCAACACTCGATCACTAACCTTGTGAAGTTGCGAAGTCCGATCCCCTGAGTGTAAAGAGGGGATCCCACGAGGATTGTTGTGGGTACAGATTTCCCTGTAGGGAAATATTAGAGCCTTAGAGTTCTTCAGGCCGTGGGAAAAGGAAAGATCTTGTGTGTGTACGCCGACCTTTCGACCTGCGGGTTGTGAGGTAGCGGGCGTCGCCGCCATTTCTAGTAGAGGTGATGGGACATTGAATAGTCAACTAGCGTGTGCGTCAGAGTTTTGGCATATTGGAAGTCAGGGTTCGGTAAATCAAGTTGCCTGA
Organism: Picea sitchensis; assembly: GCA_010110895.2. NCBI lineage: Eukaryota > Viridiplantae > Streptophyta > Pinopsida > Pinales > Pinaceae > Picea > Picea sitchensis. The sequence goes on along the minus strand of SNQJ01S0104366.1, from coordinate 5,448 downwards.
CATCGTGAGCATCAAATTTGTGACAGGAAAAACCTGAAATAGAAGGAAAGGGTCAACATTGACTAGTTGTCGGGTTTTCGGGGATTCGAGAGCCCAATACTCAATCCCTGACCTCGCGAATTTGGGAATTCTAATCCCCTGAGTGTAAAGAGGGAATCCCACGAGGATTGTTGTGGGTACATATTTCCTGGTGGGGAAATAGAAGAGCCTTAGAGTTCTTTGGACCATGGGAAAAGGAAAGATCCTGTGTGTGAGGTAGCGGGCGTCATCGCCATATCTGGTATCAGAGCTCAGAAGGTTTCTTTCTTTCTGTAGCAGAGAAGAAAGAGAATTCGACATGCTGCCAAGGAGAAGGGACATGAAATCACCCAATCCAGAGGATAGGGAAATGTCGAGAAGAAGAGGCAGGCAAATGACAGATCCAATTATGGAGAGAGAGATGTGCGATCTACGAGCTAGACTCGAAGACATGGAGATAGGGAAAAGATGCACAACCAGTGCGGGGGATCTCAGCGATTTCGAAAGTGAAGTTGAGGATGAACGAGAAGAAGAAGTTGTAGCTGAAGATGCATCAAACGAGCGTTTGATCAAATCTATTTCCAGGATGGGTGCAAGAGAAAAGATCGACATTCCAGTCTATGAGGGAAACTTGGATGGAGAGGAGCCTCTACATTGGATTAGAGCTCTAGACACATACTTCAACTATGAAGATTTTGAGGAAGACAAGAAAGTCAAGCATGTTTTCATAAGATTGAAAGGCCATGCAGCATTGTGGTGGGATGAACTACAAGATGACATACACTGCAAGGGAAAGCAGTAGATCAAGAGCTGGGATCGAATGATCGCGAAGATGAAGGCAAAGTTCATCCCCAGAGATTATTAAATTACTCTGTTCAGGAGGATGCAGAACCTGAGATAGAAGCTGATGACAGTGAAGGAATACACCGAGGAATTCTACAAACTGAACATCAGGGCAGGTCATCGAGAGAGGAATGATGAGAAAGTTGCCAGATATATGAATGGCCTGAGATATGATATCCAGGACGAGATGAGCATGGTAACCATCCAAACGGTGGAAGATGCTTATCAGATGGCTCTGAAAGAGGAGGAGAAGCTGAGATGGAAGAAGAGTCAAAGAGGCCGAGGTAGAAGACAGCCCAGAGGCAAATCACTTGCCTAGGACAAATATCAAAAGCCTAGAGAGGACTGGAAGAAACCTCAGACCCAAACTAAGAGAGGTGGAACCTCGCAGTGAGGGAAATATTGGAAATCAAAATAATTGTTCGAGGAAATACAACGAGGTTTCTTCCAAATGAGGTTTATGATTTCAATTTCCACCCACTTCAATAATGAAATAAGTTGAAACTATAAAATGAAGTGGAAACAAGCTTGCTCGAATGGTGGTGGCTTATCTTTGAGAAGAGAGGTGACTACATCGCACATTCACAAGAAGAAGATTACAATGAGGCTCTGAAGGCCTTCTTACAATAAAACATCAATGATGAAATACAATATGCAATTAACTAGTTGAGAAAGTTTGAGCAAGTACTTAGCCTAGGATATCTTTATACATTGTACCTAAAATTGTTAGCATGGTATTTGGCTCTTTCACTTAACGCTAATCCATCCTTAAAAATCCATAGTGGATTATACTCAAAATAAATCTAACAGGGAGTGAAATAATAACATAATGTAGAACACATAATAGTGTAAAAACATAGGATCTCTCAACACAAACATACACTTAACCAAAACCCTCACTCCTCTAAACTCTTCAATTTTTTATGGTTTCACTTCATCCCTTATCATGCTAGGTTACTTTGAAGAAAATGATCAACTAAATATATCTAATACAAGAAGAACCAACTCTTGATGGTTTCATTTCATCCTTAAAATGCTATGGCAAAGGTCTTCATAGAAGAATAACCATCAAGAGTTTCACTCCATCCCTTATCATGCTATGGAAAAGGTCTTCATTAAATGTTTTTTATATTTAACTAAATACAATATACACTAACACATAAAATGAATATCAACTTTGATATATAATTCCCATTGACTATTCACACTATTGAGTTCATGACCATCACTCCTATCTCCCCCTAAAAACGTGCAAGTATATATGGAGGTTTAGAGTCACTTCCTTCACCTTCTAACTTCTACGATCCTTAAACTTCTACTAAATCACTGGATCCTTAAAAAATTAGAAACCATATTACTTTCATTGGATGTACCTTAAAGTGATGATCATTGCAAAGTAAAAGTAATGACAAGAATGCATGAAAATAAAAAAATGAAAGTTATTCTCAAAGAAATAGAAAAAAAACTTAATTTTGAGAGAGTGGACATTTTAACACTTCATCCTATTGAGCTCATGACCTTCACCCATAACACCCATGACAATATGTAATGTAAAACACATCTATGATCATTCTACTTGGGTGTGGAATGGATCAATAAAAATAGGATCTTAAGGATACTACTAAATCACTCAATCTTTATAGCCTTCATAATCATATTAGGCTCCTTTAAGCATACAATAAAGTAATAGGAATAATAAATTAAAATCTATAAAGGAAGTACATGAAAACAACATAATGTTGGAAATGAAAGTACATAAATATAAAATGTTGGAAATGAAAATACATAAATATAAAAAAGATAATGAATAACAAAGAATGCCAAAGGAAAATTGCATCCATTAAAATAAAATAATATAAAATCTATTCAATTTATATGTAGAGGGGATTCAAACTCCATTTCATCTTCATAGCAATACCAAACCTTAAATATAGAAATTCGATGAATCCCTCAAAATAAAAGTACTCTTTAAAATGTTAACTAAAAATCTGCACTACTTCAAATTAATTAGCAAATTGAGAGTAAAAAATAGATGAACAAAAATGAATGCTAGCCTAACATATCGACTCTGCTTCTTCTTATTCTTCAAAATAATTCTTATCTTATCATCCTAATAAATATCTTCATTTTTGGAGTTTATACCAAAATATCCTAATATTATGCAGCCAAATTTGTAAGAATAATTCAACTTTGAGAAAAGATGAAGGGACAAGATGAGTTAAAAATCCTAGCCGCCATCAATATTTTCTATAGCCATGAATGAGGAACATCAATATTAGCTTGGTGATTTGATTTCCTACACTTACCCTTTGGGAATCACGTTAGTATTCATATACAACATATGACACAATAATTAAAACCATATCCAATTTTTTCTTATGATAGATTGAATATCAAATGAAAACCGTAAGAAGCCTCCACATTCCAAAAACGAAATTTTTATGATATTCAAACCTAAACACTAAGAAGCCTCCACATTCCTCTCAGTGCAATCGGAAAAAAAAATTACGCAACAAAATTTTTACTAAACAAAATTTTTAGGAAACAAAATTTTTATCATATTTGGAATATCGACTTCTGGTCTGCTGCTGTTGACCTGTGCGCATCAACTCTTTTCCTACGACGTTTTTCTTTAGCCCTATGACGTTTTTCATCAGTTTCATCTGAAAGAATCTGTTGGTCCTTGCATTTAATGCTGCAGAACGCAATGTTTTCCCTGTAAAATAAAAAAAATTTAAAACAATGGTTATAATATTTACAAACTAAAATCAGTCCCAGGAATATACTAGAAAGCCCAAGATCTTTGGAAGAAAACTAAAAACTTTTAAAACAACGGTTAATAAGACCTCCAAACTCAAATCAATCCAAAGAATGGACTACAAATAAAAAATCTTCAACTAGGTGTTGTTACTAGACTCTTATTTGTACATGTAAATATCTAGTTCAAGCATTAATCTGCGTTTGCATAGAAAACAATGATGTAGGAAATGGCTAGGCGTTGAGAAAACCATCGGCCACTGTAAGTCCATTGTAGCACATTGCCCTTCTGCAATTTCTTCTAAAGTCATGCCCTTAATGGAAGGGTCAATATCAAGGCTAGAAGCTGAACCCAGAGATGACATGCTTGCCATTCTTTTCATTGCTGACCAAAAGTGTTTACAATTTTTCTATCTGCAAATACCACCCACTTCACACAAAATAGTTCCCTTCAGTTCAAAGCTAGGGTCAGTTACAGAGAGAACAATGTCACGGTTTAAATAAAACCAAAGAGATAGCTTGAAGAGTGGAGAGTTACATTCACATTTATTCATATTTGATTTGTTAGAGAAAAATTAATGCAATTCAGTAACTTACGTGAAACAATTTAATCCATGATCAAGGTGGAAAGTTCCATGTTTAATTTCTCTTTTTTTTTTACTTGGTTATTTTGACAGATTATCTTATTTTATGTGGTTATAATCACAGTTATTCATATTTGATTTGTTCAAGGAAAATTAATGCAATTCATTGTTCAAGGAAAATTAATGCAATTCACTAAGTTACCTGGAAAAATTTAATATATGATCAAGGTGGGAAGTTCCATGTTCAATTTCTCCTTCTTCTTTTTTTTAATTCAATATTCGGACAAATTATATTAATTTATGTCGTTACAGTCACAATTATTCATATTTGATTTGTTCAAGGAAAATTAATGCAATTCACTAACTTACCTGTAAAAATTTAATATATGATCAAGTTGGGAAGTTTCATGTTCAATTTCTATTTTTTTTTTTTATGAGATATTTGGACAAATTATCTTATTTTATGTGGTTACANCATAGTTATTCGTATTTGATTTATTCAAGGAAAATAGATGATGAAGGTGGTAAGTTCCATGTTCAATTTCTGTATCTTCAAATACCACCCACTTCACACAAAATAGTTCCCTTCACTTCAAGTCTAGGGTCAATTACAGAGATAACAATGTCACGTTTCAAATAAAACCAAAGAGATAGCTTGAAGAGTGGAGAGTTACATTCACATTTATTCATATTTGATTTGTTGGAGGAAAATTAATGTAATTCAGTAACTTGAAACAATTTAATCCATGATGAAGGTGGAAAGTTCCATGTTTAATTTTTTTTTTTTTTCTTTTACTTCGATATTTGGACAAATTATCTTATTTTATGTGGTTATAATCATAGTTATTCATATTTGTTTTGTTCAAGGAAAATTAATACGATTCACTAACTTACCTAGAAAAATTTAATATATGATCAAGGTGGGAGTTCCATGTTCATTTCTATTTCTTTTTTTTTTAATTTAATATTTGGACAAATTATATTATTTTATGTGGTTACAATCACAATTATTCATATTTGATTTGTTCAAGAAAAATTAATGCAATTCATTAACTTACCTGGAAAAATTTAATATATGATCAAGGTGGGAAGTTTCATGTTCAATTTCCCGCTTATTTTTTTACCGCGATATTTGGACAAATTATCTTATTTTATGTGGTTACAATCATAGTTATTCATATTTTATTTATTCAAGGAAAACAAATGATCAAGGTGGGAAGTTCCATGTTCAATTTCTCTATCTGCA
>SNQJ01S0104365.1:3009-17827 GCA_010110895.2 Picea sitchensis | reverse complement strand
TTGTGATGTTGATCTTGCAAAGGTTCAACCAGATCGAGCCCCAACTCCTTATACCCCGACCTCGTTGGGGACATGCAAAGAAGGATCGAGAACGAGCAAACCGCTCTGATACCACTGATCCAGATTTATGTAGGAACACAATGAAATACAAAAATACACAGAAACACAGATATGCAGCGGAAATAAGACTTCATTTTATTAATAACAAATGACTGAAATATGCTTACAGACATAATGGAAATAAACTAGCTAGGGCATTGGTAGCTTATCTCTGAGAAGAGATGTGGTGGCTACTGACCTCTGAACTATCTTACAATGAGGCTCCAAGGCTTGTTATTATTGAGAAACAATGGAAAACCATAAACATCCAAAGACCTAACCCTAGGAGATGAAACACCAAGACTGTGGGCCCCGTTTGGGTAAATTGGTACATCAACTTCCTGGGGACGTAACTTTGGCATATGATCTTCGTTTGACGTGTTCCATACCTTGTTAGAAATATCTATCTGGGGAATACAACTTATGGGTGAGAAACATCAATCTATAATCTATGTTGCTCCTCGTTTTCTCAAAAAACGTCATTTAGGGCCTCAAAACGGCTTCGGAAGTTCAGGACCCGAAAAACTGCTAAAAATAGTAAACTGTGCAGAAACTAAAAAACTGAAAGAAGAAATGGTGGGGGTCCAAGTGGAATAGGTGGGTGGCCACCAATATCCACCTGGATCATATTGAGAGGATGAAAATAACATTGATGGGCAAGGCAAGGAGCATGCTCAGTGGTGTTAGGCTCGCACAAGAATTTTTGACAGAGACAATTGAAACTACAAAATATCTAGTGAACATGTCTCCTTCATCAGTGCCAGTCAACATGAATCAACATGAGGTATTTTTTGGTAAGAATCCTTTAGTTTCACATCTCAAAATATTTCATTGTGGTGCATTTGTGCACATTCCCAAGGAAAATAGGATCAAGTTGGACAACAATCCATTCTAGTGTATTTTCATTGGATACAGAGAAGGAATGAAAGGATATAAGCTATGGGTTCTTGCATCAAATAAAATAGTGTAAAGTCAATATGTGGTCTTCAAAGAAGTCGAAAGGAAGTCTGATTCTGAAGTGATGGTTCAAAAAAAGAATTTTCCAAAGAAGGTGTGGTTTGAACTGAGGAATGAAGAAGTTGATTCAGATGAGTGAATTGAATCAAATGAAGAGGTGGAACATGTTAGAAAAACAAGATCGTGGAGCAATAAAATAAAACAAATGTGGAAATAAAATACAAAAGATACACAATACAATAGAGACACAGATATACGTGGTTCACCCAGTGTGGGCTACATCCACCAAAGAAATTGCCAGGTCCTTCCTTTATTATTATCCAACAATCAAAGGGATACAACCTACAACAAACCCACTATAACTTCCTCTTCTTTCTCTCACGGTCTCCTATCTCAGAATAAAATATTTTCTATCATACTTAGCCGCAATACATTTCCCTCATAAAATAAGGTTTCCGTCTAGGGAAAAAAACCCTAACATAATTTCTACCGTTAGATTTGCGACCTTATAATGAACGGTCTAGATTTACAAGAAAATTACAATATACATTTACAAGGCAACTTTTCCTTCAGGGACCCTCTTTCCCCCAAACCCCACAGAGGGGGTAACCCCCCTCTGCACTCCCCCACGTGGAAGAGTGTACATTCTTCTGGGGTGTAAAGTCTTCACGGGGTATAAACATAGCTGAAAAAAAAGACCTTTGAATCTGGAAGATAATTAGGCTCCACAACCAATAGCACAACCGACCCTAGTTGTAAGGAGGTCAGAATTTGTAACAAAACCAATTGAAAGGTATATTCTGCCTGAATTTCTTTCATCATTTTTGTTAACTTCCACCAACGAAGAGCCCAAGTTGGTTGAGGAGGTTGTTGACTTAGTAGAAGGAAAAATCTGGAAGGACGTCGTGGTTGAAGAGATGGAAACATTGCATAAAAATGAGACATGGGATTTAATAAAATTACCAAATGGAAGAAAGCATGTTGGTAGCAATTGGGTATTCAAGAAGAAAATAAATTCCAGAGGTCAAGTTTAGAAATTCAAAGCTCAACTGGTAGAAAAAGGATATTCCCAAGTCGAAGGAGTCGACTCTCGTGAGATTTTTTCCCCTATTTCAAAATTAACTTCCATTAGAGTACTAATGTCTCTAGTTGCAACATTTGACATAGAGATATAATAGATGGATGTAAAGACAATGTTCCTACATGGGGACTTGGAAGAATAAATCTACATGAAAAAACCTAAAGGATTTGTAGTAAGGGGAAAGAAAGATTTGGTGTGCAAATTGCGGCTATCATACTTAGCCGCAATACATTTCCCTCATAAAAGAGGGTTGCCTTCTAGGGAAAAAAAACCTAACATAATTTCTACCGTTAGATCTACGACCTTATAATGAACGGTCCAGATTTACAATGAAATTACAATATACATTTACAAGGCATTTTTTCCTTCGAGGGGTCGTTTTCCCCCGGACCACGCAGAGGGGGTAACCCCCTTCTATACTCCCCCGCGTGGAAGATTGTACATTATTATAGAGTGTAAAGTCTTCATGGGGTATAAACACGACTGAAAACAAAGACCTTTGAATTTGGAAGATAATCAGGCTTCACAACCAACCGAACAACCGACCCTAGTTGTAAGGAGGTTAGAATTTGTAACAAAACCAGTTGAAAGGTATATTCTGCCTAAATTTCTTTCATCATTTTTGTTAACTTCCACCAATGAAGAGCCCAACTTGTTTGAGGAGGTAGTCGACTCAGTAGAGGGAAAAATTTGGAAGGACGCCATGGTTGAAGAGATGGAATCATTGCAAAAAAATGAGACATGGGATTTACTAAAATTACCAAATGGAAGAAAGCATGTTGGTAGCAATTGGGTATTCAAGAAGAAAATGAATTCCATAGGTCAAGTTAAGAAATTCAAAGCTCGACTGGTAGAAAAAGGATATTCCCAAGTCAAAGGAGTCGACTTTGGTGAGATTTTTTCCCCTATTTCAAAATTAACTTCCATTAGAGTACTAATGTCTCTAGTTGCAACATTTGACCTAGAGATAGAATAGATGGGTGTAAAGACAATGTTCCTACATGGGGACTTTGAAGAAGAAATCTACATGAAAAAACCTAAAGGATTTGTATTAAGGGGAAAGAAAGATTTGGTGTGCAAATTGAAAATATCCCTTTATGCTCTAAAGCAATCACCAAGGATGTGGTACCAAAAGTTCAACACATAAATCCTTAGTTTGGGATTTGTGAGAATCAAAGATGATCACTGAATATATTCCAAAGAAGAAGGTGGGAGTTTCATATATGTAGCATTGTATGTCGATGACATGTTATTGATTGGAAACAACATGAACACAAGAAAGGAGGTGAAGAAGCAGTTATCTTCCAAGTTCGACATGAAGCATGTTAGTGCAATGAAATTCATTATGGGAATGGAGATCTAGAGAGATCAAGAAGCTATAAATCTCTGGTTGAACTAGAAGAAGTATATTGAAACACTCTTGAAAAGTTTCAACATGTAATATTGCAAAACTGTGAAGGTGCCAATTCTTGTGGGTGCAAGGATAACTTTTGAATAGTGCCTAAGGACATAGGAGGAAATAGAGGACATGGAACATGTTCCCTATGCAAGTTTTGTTGGTAGTCTAATGTATGTGATGGTATGCACTTGACCATACATTGCCCGTGTAGTGGGAGTGTTGAGCAAATACATGTCGACACCTGGAAAGGAGAACTAGACAACTTTCAAGAGAGTATTTAGGTATTTGTGTGGCACAAAAGACTATGTTATATGCTACCAAGGAAAACCTAGAGGTGACAATGAATTGAATGTGTGTGGCTTTGTTGAAGTTGATTGGGTTGGATATATGGATCGATGAAGGTCGACCAATAGATATATGTTCAATATTTTTTGTGGAGAAATCAACTTGATGAGTAAGTTATAGGAAGTCATAGCCTTGTCAACAATAGAAGATGAATACGTGGAAGCCACTCATGGAAGAAAATAAGTAGTATGGTTGCAAAGGTTTTGTTCAAGAATTGGGTTTGAGAAGACAACTATGAATATAAGTTGTGATCGACAAAGCACACTATTTATGGCAAAGATCTCAGCTTATCATTCCAAGAATAAGCATATTGATGTACAATACCACTTTGTGAGAGACGTGGTGGAAAGAAATAAGGTGTTTTTGCAGAAGGTAGACACAGTGGAAAACATAGTAGACTCTTTGACCAAGTCTGTGAGTGTTGTGAAGTTATCTTGGAAAAGAGAGGCAATGGGAATTGCTTCCCTATGTTAGTGAATGAGAGTTCATAAATCTCCCAATTTTAGCAAAGAAGACAACAAGTGGGAGAATGTTGGGTTGTTATATTCTTTGCAGTGAAAGTTGAAGGTAGAGGTGAATTGACCAGGTAAAGTCGAAATCGAAGAAATTGATAGCAAGTCGAAGGTTGAAGTGGATCAACTAGATAAATTTGAAGTCTAATAAATAAAAAACAATTCGAATAGGTCAATAGACAAGAGGCCGAAAGGCAGGCACATGGAAACCGACTGAAGACCGAATTAGAGTCAACTATAAAAATATCCCAAGATTCACGGGATTTGTAGCCAATGATATAAAATGATCTGTAACCATTTTTGGGTTCCTTTATTTACGGTTTTTCCTATTGTAAACATTATAGACAAGGCATGTTGTAACGTTGTAAAAGATAATCAATAGAGAAATCATTTTAGAGGTTGATGGTCATGTAGATGTAATCTGAATTGGATACATGGATGTTCTTGTGTGAATAAAGAAGACAAGATGTCAATTGTGTCTTAGGTGTAGACAAAGGCTAGACATGTAACCTTTTATTCTAATGAATAAGACAACAAGAGAGAAAAACACTCAAGGAATATTGGTTTTCTCGTTTCGGTTTCCAGGGTAAAATATTTGTGTAGTGTGTGTTTTATTTTTCATTTTCTTTCTTGATTAAACACTTTTTCCTCTCTTCTACTAGGTGTAGTGTGGAAGTGTTCATCATTTACTAACAACCAAAACTTTTCCAAGTCCCAAATTTGATGCTACACTTTATCGACAATTGGGTGGTGGTATTACTTATCTTACTCACAATCAACCTAACATTTCCTTTGATGTTAGTCTGGTTTATTGGTTTATGCGAGACTCCAAAGAAATCCATTGGAAAATAGTAAAATAATTGTCTGCTATATCAAGTGTACTTCTCATTTTGGTATCAAGTATTTTCGAAGTTCATATTCATTTGTCGAATTCACCGACTCTGACTGGGTTGGCGACATTGATGATCAAAATTTCACTTCTAGCTATATGTTTTTCTTTAGCGTTGGACCGTTGGTATGGTCATGCAAGAAACATAAGGTAGTCTACTTGTCGACTAAAAAATAATAATACCATGGTGAAATTCAAGTAGGTACAACCATAGTCTGGATCCACCAACTTCAGGGTGAAATTGGATTTCATGTTCAAACCTTGACTACACTCTACTATCACAATCAAAGTGCCATACAGGTTGCTAACAATCTTGTTTCCCATAGTAAGATGAAGGGTTTTGAGCTCCATGCTCACTATTTGAGACAAATGGTTAATGAGAATGTTGTCTCTATTGAATATTTTTGAATAAATGATAAAGTTGGAGTTTACCAACTAGAGGTGGGCATAGTTAAAGTACTAGTTAGAAATAGAACTAGATGATGGTATAAGATAAAAAGACAAAGAGTTACAAATAATGTAAAATTGTTCCACTAGTTAATGTTCGGTTACTAATGAATGTGTAACTAATGTTGAAATCTTGAATGCTTAGCTAGGATATATTTTTGTAATGGTGTTGATTAGGAAGAGGAGAGACATTTTCTATGTAATATGTTGTGTATAATTCCTACTTTGCCTAGTTTTGAGAATGGATTAGATTCTGTTAAACCTTAATGGAATGAACTCCCCATTACAAATTGTTGTTTTTTTCTTCTTGTATGGAGATGATGTGTTTATTTCTATTTTAAATATGTACTTGGTGATGAGTCCTATTTAATCTAGATGTACATGTTAGTAATGCTGATAGTTTGCCTTTTGCCACCCTCACATCTGTTTCTCATAGGAAGGGAAGCATTCAAAGCTCATTAGAGCAGGCACAAAATATCTCTTGCACAGGTTTAATGGCTCCTTCAGTGCAACAAGGATGGTAGATGGCGATGGGTACGGGAGGCATGTGCAAGGTCATTTAAGCTCCTTTGGTTCCCCTCCAATTTCTCTAGGTATCTTATGGCTCTTTCCATTCAATTCATATCTTGTGTTTTGGATTTGCTCCCTGCTTTGCAAATTTTCTATCTCCTTTGGCTCCCCTCCACTCTCTCTAGGTGTTTTTATCCCCTCTTTGCAAAGTTTTAGGTCTATCATCTCCACCACCATGCCACGGGAACATGGTAATCCCAAGAGAGGGCCCTCTTGGTACAACTACGCTTCCAGGGAGTGAAGAATTCGTAGACTCTCCTAAACATGTTTTTCCTCTTCGATCCACCAGGATGGGGGGAATGGCGAGCCTCTAATGGCCATTGTAGAAGAATATATTCCAGTAGAGCCAATTATCATTCCGCCAACCTCCCTTTTGTATATTTTTCCTGACCCCAATGACCCGCCTAGCACTAGTGATTATGTACCTATTGTAGCTTGTACCTCGGACTGGGAAACTTGCATAATTCAAGAATAAATCTCGTTGGTCAACTGCTTAATGTAGATACCCCCACCTCCCTCCTCAGCTCTAGACCGAGACTCACACTCCAATTGTCTCCCCGCATTAGAAAATTTGGAAATCATCTTTGAGATGCATAGGGATATGCAGGATCAATTACAAAAGCATACCGTGCTCAACAACCATCTCGACATTATGTATGATGCACTCTCGATCTCATAGAGCCAGCAACGATGCCCGACCTGTGTGCAACCATTCGTTTTCACTCCTAATGGTGGAACTCATGCCAACATAGGTTTCACTGGTTCTTCCAATTCTTAGTCCTTTTCCTTTTAGCTCTATGCACTATTTTTTCAAAAATCCTGTAGAAGTTTACATTTTCATGTTCAAAATTCTCTCCTCTTGATCAGATGGTTTAGACATTAGAATTCACTACCAGCTGCTCTGGTTTCCATTTTTTGGTGAAACACGTGGCATTTGTTTCCATTGGTCCAGAAAGAACAACAGGTAGCCACTTATTCTGGTTATCACTTGTCTAGCAGAATAGGTGGTAGACCTTCGTAGATGGTTCCATTATGTATGATTATAACATATTTTTGAGGCAATAAAAAATTTTATTTACAAAAAAAAAATGATGATGGTTTGCTAATATATTGGAATGAGTTGTGCCATAATGAATAATGGACTACACACTAGGTAGGAAAACCCAGTCTGACGTAGTGAATGTCAGCCATGACAATCATCCTGCCTCAACCCCATGTAATATTTACTCTTGGCACAATACTTTGGGTGATATTTTTCCCATCCTAGATATTAAATATTCTAGCACTTAGACTATAACAAACCCCCTTATTGGACACGTATGTGGACCCTGGTCTCAAATAAAGCCAACATTATGTAAATGATAAGCCTTTATATGATACTTTAATGTCATATGAATATGGTGCCTCTGTGGTATCATTCTACTATTAATAATTGGTAATTAAGGTTGAGGTTTATCGTGAATTTTTTAAGTTATTGATATTGGAAAGTTAAGTACGTACATGAGTTAAATTGATGTTATGATGATAATGATTACAAAACATTAAAATCAATTTTGGTGTATTGGATCTTCAAAAAAATGAGAGGAGACAATTTTGACAATGATCAAGGTAATAAATGAGTGTTTATGTAAATAAAAACCATTTATTTCATCAATTTTTTTAGGGAAATTGATAAAGTTTAAATGCAAAATGTCCTTTTTTCAACCACCATTACTAAAATATAGAAAAAAAAAATCATGGCTCTAATCAATCTAGTGCATTTGAGTTTTATCTAAGTTTTTGGGTCAATTCAAATATGCCTAAAACCCGTTGGCACATGGTAGAACAATAATAAAGGTGGAACCATGAGGGAACCATGACTTTTACCAATTTTTTGTTAAAATCCATTTCCAAGATGCATTTTGAATAAATTCAATCGTATACACTTATTTAGTGGTAATTGTAACACACCCAACCTCCTAAATACCCTTTTAAGGGAAGGGGTATTAAAATTTTTCTTTTCCTCAACTTCCTTGAATCCCTTTCAAAAGGACACCATCGTCTTCTACTCACTGAGAGATTTCCAATGACTATAACGTTGTCCAATTTTGAGTTTTGGATGAAATAGTATGGCCATTTAAATTTTTAGGGTTTTCATTCACCAGAGACCCTTGTACTGCCATGTGGAATCCAAATGAATCCACGTCACCTGATGTGGCACTGATGTGTCACCACATATCATCCTCAGATGTAGACATGGATGTTATCATGTAAGTTGGCGTGGCACCTGCCATACAACTCACCATGCATTGACCCTCAGCCTTTTCTACACCCAAATTTGAGCTCCACAACTTCCCAAGATCCACTCTTCACCGAAATTGACACCTTTGCCCAGGTCATTAGAACCACAGGACCTTGGGATCTCAATACATCGACCACCGTGGTGTCAACCCTTTTTTGTTTCACAGTGCCCCAAAATTCCCAATCTGGGATGAGTTGGCACCCAAGGCGTCTGGCCCCATCACAGTATGCCACTTGTTCTGATACGTGGCCTTGCCACTGTCTTCCACATTGGCATGACACATGGAAATTGTACCACATTGACATGTGAAACTCATTTTTCCTATGAATCTATGCTCAAATATGCCAAAATGAGGTGACATTTGGCACCACCGATGGGTGGTGTATGGCCCTTCTATGTTACGCCATGTGGGTCATTCATCGAGTGACATGCTGACATAGGGCATAAGATGTCAGGACTTTCTCTATGTGGTATGGTTGTGATAAACCTCCAATGCTCGACATCTTAAGGATTATTAGGTGATTAACTAGCTTAATCTCGACGATTAAGGGGGGTGATTAATTAAGTTAATCCTAATATTGTGACTCCTTTCCTTTACCACAAGATCCATGGTGGATATTTTTCTCTCATGAGGACATGTGTCACCACTAGACAACCATGGACATTGGGACCGTGAATCTATATTGGTCTCCTATACATCAAAACTCCCCACGATGCAGGGACCAATGCATTTTCTCCATTGAGATATACTATGGAGATCGGTTCTCCATTAGATTCAATGGCTCAAATTTTTCATGATTACCACAACACCTAAGCTTGATGAGGGTCCCACACTCCACTTTCCCGTAGCCAGATGTTGACAGGTGTCCTTTCCATGATACCATGGGATACTAAAACCCCTCCTAATTTTTTTACAAAGATCAATGACTAAGATCTTCCGACCCTCAATAATCATCGATTTGCACGGGGTTTTTCATAGAATGGACTAGTCCATCTCTGGACAATCATGATCAACCCTCCTACCTAGATCAATGGCTACTATAGCTTGCTAGTTTACACAGAGGATTTTGATGGGTAGTCAACTCATCTTTGGAGGGTTGGGATTGATGTCTTGGAATCAACGACTCTTGAGTTTCATTGATTCCATTCAATGTAATATTGAATTGTAACTTAAAATTTTGGACATAACAGTCCCACGGTCTCATGTTGCATAATTTTGTTGGGTTCTTAACTGAACATCCTCGAGTTCTTACAAATTTCATAGTAGGTAATAAGCCTACTACATGACCTTCAATCGAGGACTCTATTTCTTGCAAACATTCTGTGTCGATGAGAAGGGAAGAATACAAGTTTTATTAGCCTTCTTGGGCCTAGGAATGTTGTGATGTCCCTATTACCAATTACTCAACAAAAAATTCCCTGATAACCATTGTAGCATTCCCGACTCAAGCTCAGAAATACCACAAAAAAATTACAACCTCTGATATCATTTGCAATCCTTTAAATTCTCAACTTATGTACAATATTTATGCAAAATAGTTATAGGATACACATGTATCATATTCAAGAAAACCATAATAGAGATACATAATTCCAAAAATAATTACCATGGAAGAGAATGCATAATTACAGTTCTTGTACCATTTAAGAAACAATATACTAAAATATAAATAACACAACATATACTCAACACAGGAAACATAATTATTCGTACAATAATTAAAACAAACACCTGAAAAACACTTATCCGATATAAATAGCCACCAATTGTATGTAGACTTTCGAATTTCCTACTAGCCTTAGAATCTACTGCTCATAAGCCAACAACAGGTCACCCTCGAGCTGGGAATAAAATCCACTAGGGAAAAGAATTCTTAAGCCAACCAAGATCCACAATCAATACCAAGATGGTATAGGCCAAGGTACCAAACCTCAAAAACACTCCAACCTACAACCTCTCATTCCCCATCAGCCTGCACAACCCAAGGTACTTTGTCCCCTTCTCTGCACCGCAATCCCTCGAGTTGCACCACTACCCTTGTAGGGCTCCATCATAGGTTGACTAGGAAGTATCAAAGCATTGTGGATTCAAGAGTTCCAACTTCCCTAAGAGGTCTCCAAGTACCCTCCATGCCTCACACTGGGGAATCTATCCCCACACTTCTCCCTCCAGGGCTCTGACCTTCTCCAAGGAAACCCAAGGAGAACTGTATACGCACCCAGATCCACCTAGGATATATAGGGTACTTTCATATCCATAACTCAATTCTCCATGATGGTCATTTCCCCTTCAAAGAGAATGACTAGAGAATGAGATTAGTAAGGATGATAACCTTGAAGCTTCCTCAATTTAAGAATGTGATGGAAGTAGGGTACCAATGGTAGTAGTAGAGAGTCCTCCTCTCCACTCTCATGAGCATGATAGATAACATTCCCCATGGTTGGAGAGACTGATGGGAATTACATTAAATTTGCTCATTATATTCCATGTGCCTCAAATGACATTTGTCACTTCATGAAACTCCCTTTGCACCCACTTGGTGGTTCGTTCCCTTTCTTTGGAAACTTAGGATAGCATAATGTATCACATTAATTTTTTTAGGAAATATTATCCCTCTACGCTTAGCCCATTAACCTAATATTATTAGCTCCCTTTCTCTCTTTAGTGGAGTTTATCCCTCTTACTCTTTTATAGGGTCGGTCTGCAACAATAGTGTGAATTTATTAATATCTAATTGTGATTGCATAATACACATGGTATTCCTATAAGCCTTTTAGCAGTTGGCTCACCAACCTATTTACTATATAGGCAATCTAGCCTCAAGTATCATGGATCACCAACCTATATGATCAATTACAGCTTGGGTCAAGTTGGGGTATTACATTCCCCTCCCCCTCATTTATGCACTATCCTCAGTGCATCAAATGAAATATTCCTTCCAAAATTATTCTAAAATCTCCATGCCTTGGCTACTGAAGCTTGTTATTCTTTTGGTATTGTCTTCATGCTCTACCTAGAAGTATTTTTCCTCTATTATGTAAAGTTTCTTCAAGAAATAATTATGCTCATTGTTCCATCCTTGAGCTACCTCTTCCTTGTTTCACTCACCCTTCCAGGCTCAGGAATCCTTTCACCGCTACACAGTCCTTCAATGATCCATCATTTCAAGGTTTTCACACACAAGGAGAGTGCCAGCTCATTATCAGATCCACACTATGGATCTACAATTTAAGTTCCAATGTCCCAACAATATCCATTTTTCCTAATCATACCAACTTCAATACCATCATCTCATATGTACCACACACATACAATCAACATGAGACAATGCCATATCAATTTCATTTAGATATTCAGTTGTTGTTATAAGGAAATTCAAAGTTTTTCTCTAATATGAGATTCCATCTCATAATTTCTTGGGTGTTGCAACAACATGCATCAATCTATAGTATGGCTCTCTACAATTACATACTTGAGACCACTTTCCTGCAATGCTTCCAGCTTGCATTCAACCAAAAGATTATTAGTATTTACTAGATAATATACAATATAATTGTATTGTAACAATTTCAAAAATTTACAAAGTGATCTTAGAATTGTTTACACTTAACAATTCAATCACAACTAACAATCCATTTATTAATTAGAATGAAATTAATATTCTCTACATATATATTATTGGCATCCAAGATTTTACTTTGTTCTTTTGATAGAGTTTTCTTGTAGACCATCCTTATGTAACTACTTGAATTGCAACTTTCCTGAACATGCAATGTCTAACAATGCCTGAAATGTTCTCCACTCCATGAGTTAGTAATAATTGTAACGTTTCAACTGTTAGCATAATTGTTTCCATTAAATATCATATATGCATGCATTCCCAAAATGCAATGAATAATTCCTTCGACATACACACTCTATCTTAGCATGCATGTGTGCAAATTCACCACTTGACATGCTTTCATAATATATCCATGCATATCTATCCAATTCACCATTGCATCAATTTTCATATTATCACTTTTTATATTAGGCATGTTGCCTTGGTGAGTTGGAACTCAGCCAACCTCTTACCACATGGTTACTTTATACAAATTTATTATTACAACAGAATTGCGCTTCCTGCTACGAACTGATCATAACCTCAAATCAACATAACATAATATGAAATTCTAAAATTTAAAAATTTTCACATGATGCATCCATGCATTCTTTCTTTACCATTCTACAACACTGGTATAATATTGGAAGATCCTCCTTCCATGAGTGTATTCCCATGCATTCCCACTCTTGTCAGCATGCACTTTCTCAATGCATTCAATGAATGTGTTGCTTATGATCACTTTTGTTCCCAATTATTCCCAATTATTCCCAAATGGTCAAAGTATTCATGACACTTTATTCATGGATTTTCTTGCAAGGATTTTAATCATCCTTGGTTGCTAGAGGTTCATACCTCCATCATACATGCTATCTTATTTCCTTAATCATACCCTACTTGGGTATCAATGAAATACAACAACCACTTAAAATCATAAAAATATTATTAAAAAAATAATTTAGAAGGGATTCTTACCCAATCCCTTTCAATTCTCATGCCACAAACAATTACATGCATCAACATATCAATTTCTCATACTAGAGAAACACAATAACACGAAGAAAGGAGTCAATGGACTCTTCTCTTGTCCAATTCCTACTACACAACCCGAAACTCTCAGTCTAGTTGAATTAGTTTCAAGGCCCTACTTCCTTTACACAACATAGCTTTATTCAAGCGTATTCTTTCAAACAAATTCATTATTTTATTTGCTTTTACCATCTGTACTTATTTCACAACTGCTCTTTTTAAAGCATACAACTTTGTCTCTTTATTCAAAGTTGTATAGTGAGAAAAGTATAATCGTTTTCTCTTTCTTTGCTTCTACAATTTATCCCTTCCTAGGACCTCCATTCTCTTTTCCTTGAGTATTCTTGGTCATGTTCATCGTGATCTTCTTGGATAAATCAACATGCTACATCAGCAAGATTCTTGTTCATAATGAATTATGAACCTATGCATTATGCATATTCACCAAGCAAATTGGTCAACATTCCTTTGCATGTTCCCCATGCATGCATTATGTCTTAAAATGTAATCCAATATTCTTATATAGATAGGCTTGCATCCCACAGACAAATCCTTAGAATTCATTAATGTTATAACGTTTTTTCTCATGACAAAGTTCTTTACATAGTTCCTTCACATGGAACTTATTCAACATGTAACTTTCATTGTTACATATTCAACACTATCTCAGATGAACTCAACCTCGAGTCAAACTCAGCTTCATTATTCCAGGGATTTACCCAATATTCCATAAGGAATATAAGCATGCATTATTATTATGCATTTGGATTATACATTTAAATATGTGCATCTATTCCATCAACTTGCATTCACATATGCACATTATTCTTATCACTTTATATTCAAACCGTTCTTTTATGTACTTAACCACATGCATCAACATTAATCTATATGTATCTATTGTAGGCACACTTTGCAGTTCTCATGCATCTTTACTTTAAAACCATTTAACTCATGATTGTTCACAATCATTCTCATGCAACCTTCAAAGGCTTAATCATGTTTCCTTCTAACGTGAAAATAGGGAATTCATGCTCATTTAGTCTTTCATCAATTTATACTATCTTTTCCTGGGTAAAATGGAACACATTATCCTCAAGATATTATTAAAAAAAATAGTCATGAATCTTCATAGTAGATTCAGCCATGCCTCCATGGTATTTATTCATTCCTGGGAAGTACAATTCTTTCCTTACATTTGACTTATTCATGTAGTCATAGCATGAATTTAAGAATGTATATGTATATCTACATATATGTATGTGCATCATTTGCACCTTTTACTTCATTCATTCACATTTATTTAACATCATCTAGTTTTGATGAGACCTTACAGTCACTTACATGACCAATCTCACCTATAAAATCATAATTATGCTTCCTTCTCTTCATGGAAACAACCAACAAGAAACCACTCTTGCTCTTATGTTACAAAAACAACCCACAATTCACAAAATGCAAGAAGGTAATTACAGTATTACCCAGAGCAACCCAATTCCCAATTTCATCTTTCTTTCATGTTTCAACCACTCTTGGTCAATAGACCTTTATCAGGGAAACCTTTTCTCAGATTCCCTTTCACTACTATAAGAGCATACCCAACCATT
>SNQJ01S0104364.1:6306-36611 GCA_010110895.2 Picea sitchensis | reverse complement strand
AGTCAGCAATTACAGTGGTGGTGATAAAGGCAGGTCTCTTTCATTGGGCCCAACACTTTGTTTTTCTCTCCTATGATTACAAAGGCGTGCTGCTCAGCCTACTTTCCATGGCCTGCCCCACGGAAATTGTGGTAGACTGTCGAATAAAAATTGGCTTGGACCTTATTTAAGAGCAAACAAAGTACAAAGAGCCATGAATCTGGCCCAAGATGGGGGACTGCTACACGTTTCCCTGTAGGATTGATACAGAAGAATGTGCCCATTGAATCCATGTTTGTATAAGACAGGCAGATTAAGAATGGAGAATTAGGGTTTCGGGTAGATTGAGTAATATTGCAGGGATGGGGAACACGCGCTTTAGACTGGCACATGTAATGCCCAACGTATGGTTCTACAAGCTCAGGGACATTGGCAGAACCAGAAGCCAGAGAAAGCTTCTTGAGGCCAGGAAGACAAGAGTACCAGAGTCTGCTCTACCTAGAAGAAGTTATTATTTTGGCAGGGGCGAAAGGGGTTATGCTTCGCCTCATGCTAATCGCAAGGTCTCTGTTGTAACTCCATTTCCAGAGCAAGCAAAGCAGAGAACTGAAGTTGATCAGCAGATTAATGAATCCAAGAGAAAGAACAAGGGAAAGAAGGAGAAAACTAGCAAATGCAGATCAACTACGTTGATTGACTCAAGAATCTCTGCTGGCTGCAGCTGCAGAACTACTGTCAGCTCGGTGTGGAAAACAAGAGAGGTCACAGATGATAATTTTTTGAGCAGTGAAAGCTTAGAAGATCACGAAGCTCAGCATATATATTACTGTTCTAGGCAACCTGAAAAGAGGAATTACAGCAGGCAATCCATGGAGAAATTAGAGAGAACCCAGCTCGGCCCTACAAAAATTAGCAGTTCGAGGCCTCAGCTAAGCAGACACGTTCTTCAATATGGTTCTAATAATGTGGCCGGATTACCCAGCCCTGTACAAGACGAGGATGATCAGGACTTCAGACAGAATTTCGATCAGCCCCTGGGGAAAACTGTGAAAGAAATGTTTGATCTGCTTCATGATCCATTCATGGTGAATACCACCAGTATCACTTCCTCTAGCTCCTGCAGTTGTATGCCAAATTCTAATTCATTAACTCCCGAGGAGATATCGGAAGAAGAAATCAGCGAGGAAGTGCCATTCTTCAACATAAAATCTTCTGATCCAGGCAGCAGTTTGATTTTGGAGATGAAGCAGAAGAACTTTGCTCAAGAATTGGAGCTCGAGAGCATTAAGCCTCCATCAATTAGACGAAGAAATGCAGAGGCCATACCAAAGATTACTCTTCCAAAGAAAACTCAACAATATTCTGAGCAATTCTCTGCTCGTAACAAGGCTGATTCCGGGCAACCGAGTTCAACTTCTCACATGAATTTCCACAGTTCCAAAGCACTGGACACGAAGCAGGACAAGCCTGGTAGATCAAGGTCCCCAGTATCATCCAAAGTAGAAGAAAATCTGAAGGATTCTTTGCCAAGACTGAGAGGAGGATTAAACAAGCTCAAGCTCGATTCTCAGAATGCTTCACATAGTCGTTTGCCCAAGTATGCAGACTGCGCTGAATATAATGCTAATTCGGCTAAGAATATCTCGTTCTCTGATAGCTTTGCGGTGGTGAAATCCTCGTATGACCCACACAAAGATTTCAGAGATTCTATGGTGGAAATGATCCTGGAGAACAATATTCGCTATTCAACAGATCTTCAGAAGCTGCTTCGATGCTATCTTTCCCTGAACTCCGATGAATATCACAGTACTATCATAAAGGTTTTTGATCAAGTCTGGTCAGATTTAACAGATTTAAATTTGCGATATTGAGTTTGTATCTAAATCCACTGTATTGTTATTTATAGGTATATCAATTCTAATTCCGAAATTAGAACTTGAGTTTATCAAAAACCCAAATGTTATGTAATGTTCATATCCTTTTATATAATTATTGTTATGCTTTACAAGCTGTGATCTTTCTCTGTGAGTAAGCAGGGACCATTCCTGCCACCATTGTTGTGTTTTAATATACTTTAGCTCAAAGCACATGCAGACTTGTTTGAATCCTGTGATCGAAGTACGATCCTAAGAAGAGAACAAAATAATAAAGACGATAAGTCTCTGAGTAGTTAGTTATCAAGAATATATTGATCGATAAAAGAACTGAGCGCTTGCCAGGAGTAGGTCATTAGTTCAAACTAAACTGACAGCAGCTGGTGAGTTGGCTGTGGGGTGAATTTTGGGTGATTCAGAAGTAAGAAATATCATAATATATATATTTTTTTTTCTGAGATGAGATTTGAGATTCCAACATCATAATGGAAAAAAAATCTCTCTGAATAAATGACAGTGACTAGCTGCAAATTTTGACTATATTAAAGGCCTAAAATCTTGCAAGATTTCTGTGCTGATAAATTGCTTTCAGGTATCTAGCATAGCTCTGCCATAACTTATATTGGCCGTTGATGTCATTTTCCATGATCATGTAATTGATTTCTGTACTGATAAATTTTGCTCAGGTATCTATCATAGCTCTCCCATAACTTATATTGGCCGTTGATGTATTATGTAATCAGTTAAACAATCCCATCCTGAAAAGATATTATTGGAGAAATTCATTAACGAACACAGCATCTCTCATCGATAACTCTGCTTTTTATTAGAGATTTTTCATAGTAGTGTCCTTTTAAGAAGTTACATGTTGAAATCCAAAAAGAATAGGGTATTATATTTTAGTAGACTTTATCAGGAAAATTGCTCCGCCTAAGAAGTATACACTAATTTAGTATCTGGATTGACCATGACCTTAAAGAATAGAGTATATATATTTTAGTAGACTTTACTAGGAAAATCGCTGGGCCTAAGAAGTATACACTAATTTAGTGTCTGGATTAGCCATGAACTTAAAAATAAATTATTATTATTAGTTAATAAACTGCAAAATCATTTAAAGTCAAAACTTGAAGACTGCTATTCTGGATTGATACACTATTCTAAGGTTAAAAAAGAAGAATCTTGGTACTGTTGGAGAGTTCCCTGGTTGGCTTTTATGTCAAAGTTTAAGGGATCTGTTCATAATATGGCATCTACATTGTTTTAAGGACACTTAAATTTAAAGGATTTGTTCGTAAAATGACGTGCATATCTTTTGAAAATCAGTAAAATTGCCTGTGAACGGGTGTATTTTTGGGAGGGCCCAGCCTTCACGGGATGTTCACGGGATGTATGTGAGGAATGATTTCATTCCACATATCTGAAAATTGTTTTGTAGTGCAGAAAACAGCGAGATAGGTATATAAAAAACTGACGTATATCACGGCGTCAAAGCAAAATGGTGCGAAATCAATGAAATCACGGTTTTCATACCTTTTTGCATGAAGATAAACCTGTCATTTTCACAACCGACAAAGGGGTGTGAAAACGATGCGGAATGAAGCATAAACAATGATGGAATGGCAAAGGCAGCATCAAGCTCAATGAAGTTAGATGGAGTTTGTGAAAAATAATATTTTTTCATTTTTAAATGATGATAATAGTTTTTAGGGTTTTAATATTAATCATGTTTATCTGCCACTATAAATAAAATTAAAATATATTCTTTTATTTGTATATTTTAATAAAGTGAAAATCAAAGTTTTTATTTTAGTAAATCCATAAATATTGAATGGGGGTAGTGGGGACTATTATAAATATTGAATGGGGTAGTGGGAACCATTATAAATATTGAATGGGGTAGTGAGGGCTATTATAAGTTTTGGAGAAATTACATATTGACATATGTTTGTGGTTATGATGACAATGTAGTGGGAGATTATGCATCAATGCAAGAATTAAAATTAGTAATAAAGTTAACATTATATTTTTGATATTTTTGATGATCTTTGATTGTTGTGGAGGATTCAAGGTTTGTTATTGATAAAATTGTCTATAAGGCTAGTGTTGTTGATCATGTTTTTGATGAAATATTATCGAGATAAAAAATAGATCCTAAACTTCACTTCTTCCATGTCCTTTAGGAGAACAATCAAATTGTGGACCTTCACTTCTTCCATGTCCTTTAGGAGAACAATCAAATTGTGGACCTTCACTTCTTCCATGTCCTTTAGGAGAACAATCAAATTGTGGACCTTTTCACTCACAAAGCCATTGTCACTGACCCATGCGACACTGCCATGCCGCAGCCGTAGTGGCTTGGCCAACCTGCTCCTACTACAACCAAACTATGCCTCTTAACTCTGGGTCTCCCCATAACTTCGCCTCGAGCTACAACAAGTTAGATACACCAAGTCCTACTCAACTTAAGCTATTCGACAAGTATACTAGGTACACATCCAACCATGGCCTCAAACTTCTGCAACAATATTACACTTAGCCAATATTGCACTTAGCTAAATTATAAGTATGCAAATAAAATGAATATTCAACACATAGAACATCCACACAAGTTTCACAACATGTGAGCTTGGGCGACACCAAGTTAGTTGATCTAGATTATTTTCGGCACAAAATGAGAGAAGAGATATAACACATAAATATACAGAGATATTGAAAGAGAGACAACAATATAACATAGATATATCAGAAATATAACAAGAGGCACAAATATGCAGTAATACATAATTTCTATTAATGAGAGAAGTATACAAAACTGTAGAAATACAAGTGAAAGATTCGATAGAATGGTGGCAACTCATCTCTGACAAGAGATGTGATGGCTAATTGCATTCGCAAGAATATGATTGTTACAATGAGGCTCCAAGACCTTTTTAACATAAAGAAAATCCAAAACCCTAACCCCGGAAAATGAAAAACCAACAATTTTTTGGACCCCGTTTTGGGTATGGTGTATCAACTTCCCAGGGGTGTAACTTTTTCATATGATCTCCATTTTAGACACACGATAGCCTGTTGGAAAGGTCTATTCAAGGAATACACATGTTTCCGTCACACTTTGGCTGAAGCCTATAATGTGACTGTGGCGATCCCTAAAAACATTGTTTAGGGCTTCAAAACGGCCTCAGAAGTTCAGGACCTGAAAACAAAAAAAAACCTGCCAAACTTAAAAACTACCAAAATGAGCCAGTTGGAATAGGTGGGAGGCCACCAACATCCATATGGATCATTAGTGCCTAACATCATTTTATTCCATATAGAAGAATGTTACATATGATACAATATAATGGGGAGGGCACGACCTTTGCTTGCTACCCAGTTATAAATTAAAAAGAAACTAAGGAAAAATAACCTCATGCCCAGAATTGTCCCAATTACCTTATAGTATAAACCAACCCAAGAACTCCCACAAGTTTTCCTCCATAGTCATGGTCCATTCTCCATCTCACAAAGACAACACAAGTTTCCTCATTACACCCGTTCTTGGTACGACCACAAAATTCCTTTCCTTTCTTCTTCTTAGATGGTGAGCGATCCTTCCTTGGATGATCCTTATCTCGATGAGGAATCCACTACTTATACATGCCTTTCCCATCACTTGGAAAGTCATGTTGCATGAAGTGGACCCAAGTCA
Organism: Picea sitchensis; assembly: GCA_010110895.2. NCBI lineage: Eukaryota > Viridiplantae > Streptophyta > Pinopsida > Pinales > Pinaceae > Picea > Picea sitchensis. The sequence goes on along the minus strand of SNQJ01S0104364.1, from coordinate 31,064 downwards.
CCTCAAGCCAACTCATGCTTGGTCCACGTCCAAGATGTCTCAAGTCTGCCTAGTCATTCGTTTGCCTAGGTCATCCATGCCTAGGTCTACCCATTTTCCAAGTCATCTCAAACACATTAAGGTCATCTGTCCATACACAACTTTGTTTGCATCTAAGTGTTCCCAAGGCACCCAATGAACTCATGCCCAAGGGAGTATGCTTGAAAAATGTGATTTGTGATCGCTATTCGCAACAAATTTATCCCGAAGGCACATTGATCGCTTATCGCAATCCCCAAGTGCGGATCCCCACTCAACCGATTCATAAAAGTCTTGGCACTCCAACTCCTCAAGTCTCTAGCCAAGTCCACCCCACTCCTTGGTGTGTCCAACTTGACTCATTTGTAGCATGCCTTGTTCGTCTGTAGGAGCACCCAAGTCTCCACGGTCTATCCGTGGAGCACCTTTTCCATCTGCAGGGGCACCCAAGTCTCCACCCAAGAAATCCCTTTTGATCGAATTTTCCATCTATACTAGTGTGGCAGAGGTGCCCCATGCCCCTATAGGCAAGTTTCTTACATTCCCCCCCACTAAAAGTCATTGTCGTCCTCGACAACATCCGTCAGAACCTATTGTCCTCAAGTCACCACCTGAACTCGTGCATCTGTCTATAACTAGAGGCAAGTAGAAACCCAAAATTCCATGTTGATGCTCACTGGAAACTCCAAGTTCTGTACCAATGACTATTGGAAACTTGAAATTTCCAAACATCAAAATGTATGCAATTATCTGCAATAGGCACCCAACTCTCCACACCGTTCTTCATCCAGAGCTGTCATGCGACCTCTTTTTTCACTCCATGAACAAATGTTTCATTCCTAACTTTGCCAACAATGATTCAAGTTGATGCTGCCTCATTGCGGTCATTGCACACTGATATGTCACTACCGTAACTATCTCCTATGACTGTTTTTGTCCAACCTTCCTTAAGAATATTTTCAAAATCTTCAAGTGTTATGCACTTCACAATTGGCCAACATGAAGAACCAGCTGACAGAGTACAAACTGGGTAGAAAGAGGAACTTATGGTTCTTGTTTATCATGTGTATTTTTTTCTTCGAGTGGGTTCCAGGCTTGGGCCCTAGAGTTGAGATTGTTCCACACATACCTCGTGATCCAGCCATGGCATGGTGGACCGAGGTGATGAGGCGGCAGGGAGGTGGTAGCATGCCAACACCCTACAACGACGAGTTTTTCTTCTGGTGGAGTCGGCAGGTGATGGCTCTAGAGGACTACCCTTATGTAGATATTTACTTTAGAGAAGACCCAGACATGCCATTACCACCAGGTTCCACCTATGAAGACATAGGTATGCCAAAGTTTTTGAATATTTCATTTTTTTGTATTTTTGTATAAAAATATTTTTGGATGATGTCAAGTACTAACTAAACATGTATGTGATGCATACGTGGTTCCACAACGGCCAAACAGACTTCCACGACACCGATGGAGGCACTAGGGGGATGAGCTAGCTAGAGGGGACACTGAAAGAGTGCTTCAAAACGTGTAGGGAAACCTGTCTCATTTGACACAAATGAGTCCCATGGTTCAGGTAGAGGATACACTAGAGGCGATGCATCGACAGGTGGTATGTGTGCCCCATGCTTGGGTACGACTCTTTCGACGTCTCACAAACGCCATAGTTTTCTATCATGACACACATCTGGCACCATAGACATATATGTCATGATTATTGTATGATCGACTGTATATGTATTTTGAGGGTGTGAGCCCCAATTTTGTACTATAACACCATATTTTTTGGAGAGATGAAATATATAAAAACATTTATCTTCGAATTTACTTATATTTACAATGTGTACATTGATGAAAGTGTTTTCTTTGCTTTAGCTATGTGAAAAATGCCAATATAAAACAAAATTAGCATATGCATCAGATACATAATTAGAACTTCTAGGTATGTGATGATAAGTAATAAAATAAAAATGTCATTCCAAAAGTCGTACTCATAAGAATCGTCAGAGTAAGATAGGGCCTCACACATGACAACTACCGTTGAAATGACACACTACTAACTGGGAGTCTAGGAGAACTTATAAAGAGTGAATACCATGTGAAATGGCATCATGCACAAGTTCTATAACGAAGCTATATTCAACCACATTATTCGTGGATGGCCCTAGGAAAACGCCACCTGAAGACACCAATAGACCCTCGGGTGAGTAAACAACCCAAGCGACGAAAGCCAAGTTCTGTGTATGATGAATAGCCCTGTCTGCGAATCCTAAGTAGATCGAAGACTCTGCTGACATCTGTGAACCAAGGGAAAAATCGATAAGAAATATGAAGATAAAAAAGAAGGAAAATATATATACACTATAGTACATTAATGTACAAAGAGTTACGCCCAAGCTTGGGGCTTAAGCGTAACATATTTTCAAGTAGAGCCCATTCCTGGGCTCAACCATCATATTCGCTTCGTAATCTTATAATTCATAGGATCATTTTTCTAAGACATGTCGCACGATATAGGGACCGTGCCACATGGGTTTAAACTTGCCTAGCCCCAGTGGTTCTTTGTCTTGGTCATACAAAAGGAACAAGTCACCCTCAACATACTGCCAAGGATAGACAAAATTATCATATTGGACCTTGACACGTTGTTTATTCACTTCGATAGACATGGAGGTGTCTCGAAGCTACTCGTCTAGACTCTTGAGGTGTATGAGGTGTTGTTCGAGATCATAAGTGTCAGGTAAGAGCGCAACTACTAATCTAAGAGAAGGGATTTCACATTCAATAGGTAGGGTCGACTCCACACCATGCACTAACTGGAAAGGAGAAAATTCGATGGAAGTCTTAACCGAGGTTCGGTATGCCCAAAATGCTAGATAAAGCATGATATGTCAGTTAGATTTGCTCTTGCTGACAATTTTCTGCAAAATAGTCTTGAGAGACTTGTTCATGGCCTCTACTTGTCCATTTTCCTGGGGGTAGTAAGGGGAAGAATGACCATGTTTAAACCTCAATTTCAATGCTAATTCTTTCATCATTTCATTATGAAAGTGACTGCCATGATCACTGACAATCTCACTAGGGATTCTGAATCTTGCTATAAATTGATTGAATACGAAGAAAGCATCAGTCTATGGCCATGTTAATATGCTGATTCCCACTTAGTAAAGTAGTCTATGACCACGATAATATGCTGATTCCCCCTAGCCGAAGTTGGGTTGCAATCCACAAAATCCACCCCCCACTTGGTGAAGGGACCAACAATAACGACTAGATGGAGAGGGGATGGATGCGAGCGCATATTCCGAGTGAACACTTGGCAGGGGTGACACTTCTTAATCACTTCAAAACAGTCTTTAAAAACAAATGAACAAAAATAACCGGCTCGAAAAATTTTCTGGGTTGTCACAAGCCCAGATATATGACCACCACAAGCCCCACTGTGAAAATAATTTAGAATAGGCTCAACTTCCTCGTGAGTCAAGAAAAAACACAAGATAATGTTTATCCTCGGTGATACAAAGTGTCACCTACGATAAGGTAGTTCTTAGCTTGGTATTGTATACACTGTCAGTTATCTCGCGAGAGATGCTGAGGGAACTTCAACGTTTGAAGATATACAACAATGTCTCCATACCAGGGGTATGATGATGAGACAAGTAAAATGTGTTCATCCACAAATGAATCAACATGAATAAAATCCTCATCTAACCTAGGGAATTTAGATATTAACTCTTAAAAAACTAGCGATTTCTTGGACTTCGCAAAAGAGAAATCGAGATCAAATTCTTGTAAAATGAAAATCCATTTATTGTATTTTCCCCATATGATACGTCGAGTAAGGAAGTATTGAAACTGATTGATATCGAAAACCACAATAGTTTTTCAAAGCAATATATAGTGTCATAATCAGCGAACTACGTGAACGACAGCCAAAGCCAACTTTTCGACATGAGAATATTTGAGTTTGGGGCTGACTAAGTTTCAAATAAGATAGTAAATGACATTCTCACGAAGATCATCATCCTCCTGAACCAATACCATACCAATCGTCTCTTCGGAAGAAGAAATATAAAGCAAGTAATCTCTACTGTAGTCAGGATACTTCAGCAGAGGCATCGATACCAAGGATTTCTTCAAAGCATCGAAGGATTCCTGGGCTTGCTCATCCCAGATAAAAGGAGTGTCCTTATTTAAGAGATGCATGAAATCCTTAGTAATATTGGCATATTTCACTATAAACCGTCGTAAAAAGTTATCTTTCCCCTGTAAACCTTGAAGTTGACGAATAGTACTCGGGGGAGGAAATCGAAGTATTGCCTCAACCGTTAATGGATCCACCATGATCCATGTCTTAGAGACTAAAAATCTTAGAAGTCTACCTGACCTGATGCAAAAGATGCATTTATGAGGGTTCAAACGAATGTGGTAATGGAAACATCTTTCAAAAACTAGCCGAAGGTGTGTAGGGTGATCCACTCTCTTACGGGAGTTAGCAACGAGATAGTCAAGATAGGCTTCGGCTATATGCTTGAGATCGTGAAATGAAAAGGTCATAGCTCATTGGAAGGTTGCTCCAGTGTTCTTAAGGACGAAAGGCATCTTCCGGTATGCGAATGTACCCCAAGGACAAATAAATGTCATCTTATGTTGGTCCTCGGGCTTAATCTGAATTTGGTTATACCCTAAAAATCTGTCCATAAAAGAAAAAACTTCGCTTCCCGCACATTCATCGAGAATATGATCAATGAAGGGTGTCAGGAAGTTGTCTTTGGGACATGCCTTATTCAGGTCATGAAAATCCATGCATACACGGATGGTCCTTACTTTTTATTCACAGAAACGAGATTGGATACCCATTCAGTTAAGGGAACCAGGTAGATAAATCCAACATTAAGCAATTATTCTACCTTTGCCTTAATAGCAGGGGCCTTCCTAGGATTGATAGCTCTAAGTCGTTGTCAAGCAAGTTTAGCATTCGGGTAGGTTTTAATCTCATGTTCGACAATTCACGGGTCAATTCCTGACATCTCTTCATATGACCAAGCGAATACATCGCAAAATTCTTTGAAGAGATCGATGTAGATCATAATTTATGCCAACGAACAATCCACATCGATGTATACATTTTCAATCTTTCCAGGGATACGAGGGATATTGATCATGATGGTAGGAGAGATACTCACCATGTTTCCTTCGACATAAATTCCATGTGTATCAAGTGGAACTACGACTGTTATAGGAAAATCCCCCTACAGATAAGTGGATTTCCTCTTGAACCCTAAATCTCTAAGATCAAGACATAAAGGTGCTAACTTTGGTCACTGACATCCTTTTAAACCTAGCTAAGTCAATAAAATAGAGAAAAGGAAGAAGAATGTACATTTTTGTCGATGTTTGTCCTTGCCCAGTCCAAATTGAGCCTTGATCCCCAAGATTTTCAACAAGTCCCGCAATCCAATGACAACAAAGATGAAACAAATTCCTATTCTACCATGATTAATCCAAAACTAGATCTATCTATCAAAGACAAGTTCATGTAGACATACAAAACCTTGAAAGAAGCATGCCAAACACATGTATTAATGAGAACTAGATAACAATACTTACATACTTTTGATGAATTTGCAACAACCTCTTCCATCTCTCCTTGTCCATCCCCTTGCTCAGATAATCCACAATCAAAATGAATATGCTTTACTGATTATATCCCTTATGAGATCATAAGTTTGATGCCTCTAAACTGCCATGTTCCTTTCACCATGAGAAGGCCTCTTTATATAAGCTTGGAGAGACCCAACCAACTTAGAGATTCTTGGGATAGGTTGAGGATCTTTCTCCATCAGTTGTGGATCCTCCCAAAGATCCAGCCTTGACCTCAGATTCAAATCCAACCAACTCCAGAGATGAGGGGGATTTTTCCCTGATTTTCCTCAACAGCCCAAGATTTCCTCAAACATCCCAACGCTCCCTTAGAATGGGACACAGAGTGTTGCAATGCTCCCCAAAGAAGGGTAGGGAGCGCTAGCACACCCTAACAATGGGTATGGGAGCGCTGCCCAAAATTTCCTTAAAAAATCCCAGCGCTCCCCTAGAAGGGTGCACAGAGAACTGGAACGCTCCCCAAAAGAAGGGTAGGGAGTGCTGGCACTCCCTGACAGTGGGTAGGGGAGTGTTGGCCTTCAAAATTAAATTTTAAGTGGTTTTTTTCATGGCAACATCTTTGTACTCTTAATCAAATGATTTATCTTTCTTAAACCAGTCTTTGAGGGTGTCTTTGAAGTGTCCTTGTGATGTCATTTGAGACATGACATAGGCAAGATGAATGTATGACGTCTGCGACACTTATGGCTAAAAAGAGAGACTTGTGACGCTTGAAATTATGACAATAGGTCATCATTGAAGTGAGTGATTTTGATGTGTAATAGATTTGCCCCCAAAGTGCGAAGTTAGAAGACGAAAACTGATGACTGAAGTACTTTGTAGAATTTTTCGAGAAAGGGTAGGGACTCAGAGAAATTGGTAGAAGCTGCACACAACCATCAAACAAATATTATGATATGTTTCAAACCCAAGGCAGACATACCTATACTTGGATGATAAATACTTGCAAGGTATGGCTGCCATAAAATACATTGCGGATCCATAATTGTATTAACAAAAAATGTATAGCCACCCAAGATACAATGTGGATCTATACTTCCATGACATGAACTGATCGTAGTCACAAAAAATACAAAGTGGATCTACGAGACGACAAGACATAGCCATAGACCAATACAAGGTGGATATATGTGACAATATAAGTGTCAATGTTCAAGAGAAACTCCGTCGCAACCTGGGCAAAGTGTATATCAGAGTGATCACTCAACCCAGGGTCTTCTTACCGATCCCGATGTAGTACGAGTCTAACCATGTGAATAGATAACTTGATGTCGAACATGGCAGAAACCGCTTCATTATCGGTCAATGAGGTAAACCGTTAACAAGTGCAAGGGAAATCACCATTGATGTCAATGATTCCCAAGGTACCCTAGTACATTCCAACGAATGTGAATAAATGAGATGAAGTCGAACATCCATAGAATCATCCAGTCAAAGGTCAATGATGTAAACCGACTGTTGGAAGCGAGGAGGCCTGCCTTTGAGGCATGCATGTCCCAAGGTACTAACTAGTTTCTAATTCTAGTTCCTGGATAATGTATTGAGGTTGATAGGAATAGACTCGTCGCATGAGGGCCTTGATGTATCCCCCATCAACGACATGAAACTGACATTGATATGTAAATTGGTGGATCAAATGAACATGGACTGACATAGGCATTGAAACAAGAAATTTGTGATGGTTGACTCTCGAGGCAGATACTTCCCTTGAACACTTAGGCACAACAACAGAAACATGACATGGACCAAAACATGATGATGCAATGGATACTGTGAATTTCGTCAGGTGACCCAAAGGAGCAAAGAAACTCAGATGATTGGTTCAGTGCAGAGGTTCAACATATTGAAATGCGTGCAAAGACAAAGTGCCTTGTTCAAGGGCGACTGTAAGAGTGACTGGTGATGTTTTCAAAAACTACTTGGCTTGCTTCCTTCAATTTTTTCCCCCATCCAGATAGACGAGTACCTCTTTTTGATTTAATGAGCTCAAGGAGGATAACACATGCTCGATATAACTCACCTTCAGTAAGTCCCACTTCCTTTGTTTAACAAACTAGAAGAAGTAAGGGTTCAGTCCTGTATGGTCCCTTCAATGTATGATTGTTTAACGAGTCCAAAGAAGGTAAACTCAGTGATTTTTCATGTTTAGAGAGTTTGAAAAGAACTTAAAGATGACTCCAGTGTTGTCCTTTTTCGTAATTTTAGTCTCATGAGGCTGAAAAAGAGACAAATTATCACTCGAAAGACGCCCTTTCAAACCTTTTAACGATTGGGAAAGGAAGCAATATAACTCGGCAATATTTTCATGTTTAGAGATTCTGAAAAGAGCTTAAAGGAGACTCCAAGGGGTTCCTTTTTCGTATAACCTTTACGAGTCCGAAAAAGTGATAAAAGTATACTCGGTTAGATTCTCATGTTTCTACGAGCACGAGAAAGAACAAAGACTAAGCTCGATATTGGCATAACTCCAGAATGATAATCAAAGGCTGGAGATATGCACCCCCAAGCTTCAATTCATTCATCGACTTAGAGGTTGTCACCAATTTCTGTACTAGATGGAGAAAAAGGATAAAGGTGGATGAAATGAAGGTTCGAATACGAGAACTAATGAAAGACTCGACTTGTCATCTACGAGATCTAGCGAGAGACTCGACTTGTCATCTACGAGATCTAGCGAGAGACTCGACTTGATGGGAGAGGTGATTGTTTCATTTTTAAACGAGATTGACATAAGAAAAGAACTATGCTCAAGGATCCGGGTTCAATCCCCAGAGTTTTGTTTCATTTTTTAACGAGCTTGGTATAAAAAAGAAAAACTATGCTCAAGACTCCGAGTTTAGTCCCTGGATTTCTGTTTCATTTTTTAACGAGCTTGCTACAGAGAGGAAAACTATGCTCAGGGCCTCTATTTCATTTTGTAAGGAGATTGCCACATAGAGGAAAAATATGCTCGTAGACTCTTCTTGATCATGGCTTCCAAGAGGATAATGATCTAGAAGGACACCATGTCAAGGGAAAAAACTCGGTCATGGATTCCAAGAGATCTTCACTGGATGGAAGAACAATGCTATGGAAGGAACACATGTTGAGGGTTGCACCAGGGGTAAGGAGACCAGGCTCCAATAGCCCTACTGAAGAGATCACCATGTCAACTACCGGATCTAATTCATTGGAAGTTGAAGTCATGGGAGACAATGCCACATAATTGACTTGTGGTAGGGGTGATACCGACTGCATATAAGACCCATTTAGGGAGGTCATTGGGTTGATGGTCACGTCACGACCAACAAATGAAAGTCGATCAATAGTCACCATTATTCCATCGTGAGGGAAAGGTATCACATGAAAGAGAGTGGACACAATAGATTTCATGGCATAGACGTAATCTCGTCCAAGGAGTAAATCGAAATCCAAGGGGTCCTGGACTACCATAACATCAATAAAGATAGTTTTCCCTCCCAAAGTTATGGGAAATTGGGGAAGGATCCCTAAAGGGTGACTGGTTCTTCTGTTAAAATAAATTAGAGTTTGGGTAACTGTCACAAGATGAGGATATCCCAAATCTTTCCAAGCAATAGAGGACACAATACTCACAGATGAACCTTCATCTATCAGCGCATGAGGAACGTCCTGAACAAAAACCTGTACTGTAATATTGAAAGGAATGTGACAGGGAAGATGAGGTCAAGTTAGCACACACCAATAAAAAAGGATGGCCTCATTACTTGAAGGGGGTTTCGTGGGAGAAGGAGGAATTCCACCCAACATGGTAGATTTTGTATCAACGAGAAAAACGTGGGAAGAATTGGGTTTACTCTCTAGCGGGAGAGTAGGATCGACCGATGATGAGATCAGATCAACCACTTTGGTTTCATTTTCCAAGGGGAGAATGGGGTCGACAGGTGGAAACAGATCGATCGCTTGGGTTTCACTCTCTAACGGGAGAACGAGATTGACTGAAGATGGGATCGGATCAACCACTTTGTCAACTAGTTCAACTAAGGATGTGACCAGATTGATGACATGATCAACCAGACTGACCGATGAAGGGACCAGAGAAACCACTTTGGCACTCGTTAGAGGAGGAGTGGGATGGACCATGTTAGCACTCTTCAGATGAAGGGTGGGACTGACCAATGATGGGACTCGATCAATCACTTAGGTTTCACTTTTCAGACGAAAAGTGGGGCTGATCGATGATGGAACTAGATCAACTACTTTGGTTAGTGGTGAAACCAAGGATGAAAATAGATTGACCACCTGATCAACCAGACTAATAGGGGATGGACCGAATTGACCATTCCATCAACTAACGATGGGTTGGGGGAAATATTACGATAACCAGTTGGAATTTGAAGATTTTCCAAAAGAGAAGAAGCCTCATCCATATGAGGACAACGGTGAGAATAATGATCACCTTCGCATAACATACAAGGAAATTTGATAGTTGTCTTCTTCTTACCAACCTTAATGTCACTAGTTGAAAGGACATCACCAAAATGTCTAGAAGAGGCCGATGACATGGAGGACCACATTTCTAAGACCTTGGGAAGACCAGGGAAATCCCTCAGAAAGTGGTCACCCTTACAAAGACTGCAAGGGAATTTGGGTTTCAGATTCTTCATTTTAATCTTGTTGACCTCATCAACACTCCTCGTACTATTAACAATAACTGGTTGCTTGGATCCAACATCTGATGTAATTGGAGGCTTGGTCCTTTTCGGGTTCTTCTTCTTCTTCTCTTTCCATTTCTTCTTCTTCTTATCAACCTAGCTACTTGCTTTAGATCTTTCACTAGGTGAAGAAGGAGAAAGGGAAGGAGACTAATGGGTGAAGAAGGCAAAAAGTCGACATGAGGTTGATGTGTGGGTGGTGTAATAACATCTGAAGCATTAGGTGCAGCTGAAACACCAGGAAGATTCGAGATCACCAGAGTGGGGAACAACCAAACCGGTAATCTGATGGTGAGTCCTGGAAGACTCGGTGTGGCAATGTATGGAGGACCAATGTTTCCAAAACAAGGAAAGGTGAAAGGTTCCCCAAGACAAGGGGTTCCTCCAATGGTACTCCCATGAGTTGATGCCATTAACACTGACTCGACCTAAGGTCCACTAAGTAAAACAAACAACACACGCTATGAATCTAAGAAGCAAACAATCAAACAAAACTTCCCATAATGAAACCATTAGTTGGTGATGAAATCCAACGTCGCGAGATCAATATAGGAAGGGCGGGGATAGAGCGGGTGGATCAGTTATGTTGACGAACTTCTTAACAGACTTACACCTTGGTGCAAGCTTCCACGCAGTAAATGTGGATTTACCCTCCAACGAGCCCGAGTGAGTTTGACCAATGTCTGTTCCTGGTACAATGAGACTTCCCTTCACCGTCACCTCATGTAAGACCCTGGAGATTATGGCTACTAAGGTCACCAACTCACAATCATCCCCTGGGCGGGTACAGTCAACAGTCCAGTCTGAACATATGGGCTGGATAACAAGTCCGAAATCCTTCAAGAGAACTGAGGACAAGTGGACCGATAGAACTCCATAGGACCCCGAACAGATTCGGAGTTCATGAAGCACCGAGACCAAATGAAGACAATTGAACCTCAAGAAGAACCCCTAATATACGATCTGACTACTATGAACGATTGAACCATGGAGGGATAATCTCCGTAACTCTCCCAAACGTGACCTTGTGCGTAATCCTTGTGTGAGAGGCAGATCCCAGTAAGATGATACGAAAATTGGATTTTCTCTCCATATCACAAGATGCTAAGTTTGTTTGAAAGCTTTGGAAAGTTATCCTTTCAATCTATTCCAAATCCCTACACCTTAAGCTAATGTAGGTTTGCTAACAAAAAAAATGTTTGATAAATTTAGTTTAGCGCTTGATTTTAAGGTTGTTGTTTACTCAGAGGTGTATGAGAGTGAAAACTGATGATATTATGACTCAATTCCAAAAACATGCATAAGAAATAATAAGCAGTCTGTTCTTTAAATGAATGTTTATTTAAGGGAAGGAGAAGGATTTCCCCTTCACTTTCAAACACCAAGATGCAATGAACTCATGCAATAGTCCTCAATCAAGAATCAAATACAAAGCTAAAATGTTTAGAAATTGGTTCTAGTATCCAAAAACCAATCATGAAAATATATCCTTTCGTTTATATGTGACTGATAATCAATTTGATGTAAAGCTTCCTATGTTAATCAGACTTCAAGATCTATGAGATTTGAGCAATCGGAAGAAAACTTCACATAAACAAAAACACACCCTCATTGTGATCAAACAAGAAACAAGAATAAAACCAAATTTAGATAGGAGGAAATGCTTGGAGAAAAGACCTCAAATATCAAAATGAAATAGTGAAATAGCAAATAGATCTTTGAATTTCCTTACAACAACTTTCATTCAATCAGATAAGTGAGAGAGCAGTAGATTGACTCCAAAATCTTAGGGAAGAAGAGTGACTCAAAGCAAGGAAAATAGATGTCAAAAAGCCAAACAAAACATCATCAATCCTTATAAATAAAAAATTTGGAGGCTAAACAAGGACACATTGAGATAGTATTAACCGTGAGTAGATGAATCAACAAAAAGTAGACTGAGAAAATCAACTCCCAAGGAGATTTTAGAAGAAAAAAGGGCAGCGCTCTGGTGTCAAGGGTACCAGAGCGTTGAAGTGCTCTGTGGGAGCCTGCAAGGGAGTGCCAATTCTCTGGTGGTAGAGGCAGGGGAGAGTTGGCCTCTTAGAACTCAAAAACTTGCCCAGAAATAAAAAAACTCAGGAAAAATGAAAAAAATTGAGTGTGTAAGATGAATCCAAGAGCCAACAACAGATCTAAGAATCAGAGACACAACATGCATAAGATCTAAAGGTGAGAAAATGCCAAAAACAATACCAAGGAAGGGAACAAAAACTGAAAGATTCATCCCCAGTGGAGTTGCCATTTTCTATTACAAGAAAATATGTTAGAAAAACAGGACCGTGGAGCAATAAAATAAAACAAATGCAGAAACAAAACACAAAATATACACAATACAATAGAGACACATATTTACATGGTTCACCCAGTGTGGGCTACGCCCACCAGAGAAATTGTCAGGTCCTTCCTTTATTATTATCCAGCATATGAAGGGATACAACCTACAACAAACCCGCTGTAACTTCCTCTTCTTTCTCTCACAGTCTCCTATCTCAAAATACAATATTCGCCATCAACCATAGCCACAATACATTTCCTTCTAAAAGAGGGTTTCCTTCTAGGGAAAAAACCCTAACATAATTTCTACCGTTAGATCTGCGACCTTATAATGAACGGTCTAGATTTAAAATGAAATTACAATATACATTTACAAGGCAATTTTTTCTTTGGGGGCTTCATCCCCGAACCCCCATCAGGGGACGCTTCCCCCAAACCCCCACTGGGGGCCTGCTTGCCCCCAGACCCCCTAGTCGAGGGGATAGTCCCTCTGGACCCCGTAGAGGGGGTACCCCGCCCTCTGCAATCCTCCGTGTGGAAGAGTGTACATACTTCTGGGGTGTAAATACTTCATGGGGTATAAACATGGCTGAAAGTAAAAGACCTCTGAATGAGGAAGATAATTAGGCTCCACAACCAACAAAATCCCCCTGCGGACAAGTGGATTTCATCTTGAACCCTAAATATCTAAGATCAAGACAAAAAGGTGATAACTTTGGTCACTGACATCCTTTTAAACCTAGCTAAGTCAATCAAATAGAGAAAATGAAGAAGAATGTACCTTTTTGTCGTTGTTTGTCCTTGCCCAGTCCAAGTTGAGCCTTGATCCCCAACCTCTTCAACAAGTATTGCAATCCAATAACAACAAAGATGAAACAACTTCCTATTCTACCATGATTAATCCAAAACTATATCTATCTATCAAAGACAAGTTCATGCAGACATACACAACCTTGAAAGAAACAAGCCAAGCACATGTATTAATGAGAACTAGATAGCAATACTTACAGACTTTTGATGAAGTTGCAACAACCTCTTCTAGCTCTCCTTGTCTAGCCCATTGCTCAGATAATTCACAATCAAAATGAATATGATTTACTAATTATCTCCCTTATGATATCATAACTTTGATGCCTCTAAACTGCCATGTTCCTTTCACCATGAGAAGGCCTCCTTATATAAGCTTGGAGAGACCCAACCACCTTAGATATTCTTGGTATAGGTTGAGGATATTTCTCCATCTATTGTGGATCCTCCCTAATATCCAGCCTTGACCTCAGATTCAAATCCAACCAACTCCAGAGATGAGGGGGATTTTTCCCTGATTTTCCTCAACAACCCAATATTTCCTCAAACAACCCAACACTCCCTCAGAATGGGACACAGAGTGTTGCAACGCTCCCCCAAAGAAGGGTAGGGAGCACTAGGACACCCTAATAGTTGGTAGGGGAGCACTACCCAAAATTTCCTTAAAAAATCCCAGCACTCCCCCAGAAGGGTGCACAGAGTGATGAAACGCTCCCCCAAAGAAGGGTAGGGAGCGCTGGCACTCCCTAACAGTGGGTAGGGGAGCGCTGGCCTTCAAAATTCATTTTTAGGTGGTTTTTTTCATGGAAAAATATTTGTACTCTTCATCAAATGCTTTCTCTTTCTTAAACCAGTCTTTGAGGGTGTCTTTGAAGTGTCCTTGTGATGTTGTTCGAGACACGACATAGGTAAGATGACTGTATGATGTATGCGACACTTGCGACACTTCATCAAATGATTTCTCTTTCTTAAACCAGTCTTTGAGGGTGTCTTTGAAGTGTCCTTGTGATGTCGTTCGAGACACGACATAGTCAATATGACTGTATGATGTCTGTGATACTTATGGATAAAAAGCGACACTTGCGAAACTTGAAATGACAACAATAGGTCATCATTGAAGTGAGTGATTTTGATGTGTAACAATGACGTGCCCGAATATCTCTCTCAAGGTAGATCTAAAATCATCTTGTTCAATTCTAGGAATCTCTGGGAGAAAATAAGAGCGATGGTGCATATCATCCCATGGCATGTTAGAACCATTCATGGCCTCTACGATTTCTTCATCTGAGGGTAAATTATCATCAAGGAAGTCACGTGAGAAAGACGATGAAGTGGACCATATGGGCTTGAGAACATGATCCTCCTCGTCCGTCTGTGAGGCAATAGGATCCATATCGACGAAAGAGTCGAGAACAAATTGATACACTATCTCTGCTATCGATAGTGGCATAGCCATTCCAGTGTGTGACTGACCTTCACAAGACACAGTCGAGGAAGTTAGGGTCGAAGCGTCGTTAAAATACAAAGTGCAGAAAAGAACATACCTCATTGACGATGCAGGCCTACTGGATAGGGCATAGATATGATGAACTGGTGCCATGAAGTCAAAGGTACCCATAAGGGATGAATACATTTCGACACCGATATTCTCAATTGCCGGCTGAGAATTTTAGATCACGGGGATCGGTGGTCCAACAGATGCATTGGGGCTAGCATACACAAAGGAGAACTGGTCGATTTTCACGATCTTCCCATTGTGAGGAAAGCAAACAGTACGGAATACATATGATACAATTGCAGTTATAGCATAAGTCCAATTGCATCCTAGCAACAAGTTATAGTCGAGGGGCACATCAACCACCTCGAAATCCACCTCCACCGTCTTCCCACCTAACTGGACTGGGAAGGAAGGAAGAATACCATGAGGGTGGAAAGAATGATCTTCAAAAGCAGTCAACATGGTCGGATATTGAGAAAGGGTTGTAGAGCTGAGGGATTTCCAACAGACTAGGGACATCACGCATGTTGCAACGCCTTCATCAACAACAATACATTTGATGGTATACTTTGAGTAACCCATGTGGATTTGGAATGCCACAAGGTAAGGAAAGAGAGGCTTCACATCCGTGATATCAAACTTGATAACTTTAGAGACACAAGGATCTAGAGCTCCTAACATAGATAACAAGGAATTCCTCTGTTAAGGACACGTCTAGAGTACCTCCAGAGCCGACATCGCATAAGGGGTTTGACCCAAATCCTCAATGATAGAGTAATTTTGGATGGCTCTAGCATTAGGATTGTGGGTAGAGCGCTTGAGTAATCCTTTCAGAATACGAGGTGGGGGCTCTGGTTTTTCGATCTGTAAAGGCATATCTAGAGGAGGGGGATACTTTATACCAGGTATAGTTTATGAAGAATTGTAATCGTGAGACTGAGTGGCTACATTAACCTAAGACTTAACCATATTGATGCATAGACGGTCATCATCTTGCATTGGTGGGTTTTGACTCCCACTCGCTGCATTTTTGGCATTAGAGGAGCTCGAGGCCATGTGATGATTATGTGGAAAAGGATTAGTCAACACAACACGTGGGAGAGATAAAAGCCTCACAACTTCCACAAGTTTGGGGCACAAGTGGGTAAGGTGATCGTCTGTACAAAGATTGCAGGGAAACTTCACCTTCCACCTTTCTTTCTTTCCCTCACCAGCATTATTATTCGACTTCTCATTATTACCATTTTCCTTGGGTTTATTATTATTCTTCCCACCCTTATGATTGTTACCACGTCCTTTCTTTTTATTCTCTCCTGGTTGCTGGTTACCATTCAGGTTGGTTGACGATTGCACAGAATGTACATCCATCGACTGAGTGGGCATGGAGGATACAGATGAAGTTGGCCCTCCTACAGACTGGTTTAGAGACAACTCTTTTAACTATATTGTCACCAAGTCTGCATATTTCACATTGGTAGAGCCTACAATGCCATCGGCATGAGGCCTAGGATTTTGTCTAGGGTCATATTTTGACCTCAGTGCGCCTAGAAGAATTTCGTATAACATCCCAAACTGAGCATATATAGGATCTAACTGCTGAGATTTAAAAATCACTTCTTCCTCATATGTAACCCTAGATGTAGAAACATCCTTCAAAATATAAGTTTGTAGAGACTTAAGGAACCAATCTAGAAGGAGTTCCAGAGGTATGTAATCCTTGATCAACCTCTTCCATCTATGCCACTCTTGGATGTGATCTGAGATATGGGTGGCTTTGTCCTGACAGAAGGCCGACATAAGTTCTATTCCAACATCGCAATGAACCAACAATTGGAAGTGGTTGAGGAAGACTAAAGCCATATGATTAAAAGTTTTTTATGTCCCCCATGGTAGCTCTATATACCATTTCACGGAGACCCCTGTGAGGGTGCGTTGAAACAATCTTAAATGAATAGAAGCATCGTTAATGGAGTTCAAAGATCACCAAAGGTGAAAATTAGTGACATGATCACCAATATCCTCACTAGTCTTGCCTTCGAATTTCAGAATATCCAAAGGAATCTTGGTGGGGACAGGGGGCCATGTCGGATCATGATGCACATGGTCATTCATTAATCTAGACAAGTCTAGAAGATTGAGCGTGGCCAGAAAAGGGAGATGGGGTTGCGACAAATTTCCCCAAGATCTCGTGAAAGATTGTTTTTGAGGAATCAAATCCCATCAAGGGTTCTGGTATGCACAATGGCCCCATCCAGGATTGTAAGACCCTCCTCCAAACTGATTCATGAAGGGTTGGTTGGGAATCATTCCAGTAGGAATGTTATGATGAGGGTTGTAAAAATTTCCCCCAACCAGAGTGTCTCCACGTTAGGGGTTGCCCAAGCTATGAAACTGACCTCCTCCGGGTGTGAATCGGAATTGGTACAGAGGATGTAGGTGTAAAGGATGGACCATAAGCAACATCTTGTCCACCAGGTTGACCACTCCATCCAGGAGCATTAGGACCAGGATTAGACCTGGGGTAAAAAGGAGGAATGCCTCCAACTATATTAGTAATTTGTGGGATATGAGAACCACCAAATGAAAATGGAGTATGTGAAGGAGACATGCCCCCAAGTCTAATACTAGTATTTGGATTAGATGCTGGGATGGAGGATGAAAATTGCAACGTGAAATTCGGTATACCATAAGAAAAAGGGCTAGAGGCTGTAGGGATGGACTGAATATTATAGCTCGATGAGGGACAAAGGGACCCAAAAGGGTTTGTGGCTATAGGTTGATCATTCAATATAGGATGGACATGAGTGATGATAGGAACCTTTGGCACTACAACCATTGTGGTTGAAGGTGTTGAAGGAGTGTCATTAACTATAGTGGGTATGAGAGTTGAAGGACTCCCAGTATCTTTCTGACTCGATTCAGTACTCATCCTTGTATGATAACAAGTCTGGTAAGTGGAGGTGTGTGTACCATGTTTGATAACTTTACACCTTTTAAAAGGAAAAGACTCAAGGTGCGGTGGTAATCGTAACAAGCGACAAGACCTGTGAGGAAGCTGGTCTAGATCCACAATGACTCAATACTTGAGATATAAAAACAAATACTAAGGCCAACTAGTAATCAAAGAGCACACCAAAATAAAAAAAAGGCCAATATGCACACAAATAGGATAAAGTGGCTGAAAGGGACCTCCCTCCCTAAAGTAGGTATGCCTCTCCCAAGAGGGGCCTGAGACTCCCTACAAAAGATTGTAGGTATCCAAATCAGTTATAAGGGCCCTCGTGGGCTTAAAAACCAGTTAGTCAGATCACCCTTAGAGGTAATCCTCCATAAAGGCTGTGTGATGTCCGACCGTTATTTGACCTAGGGTACATGCAAAATTACCCCTCCAAGTAACCTATGTGGTAACTATGTCAAGAAACTAAGAAACCATGATATAAACGATGCACATGCAAATAGTCGCAAGTCAGGTCCACCGTATAGGCAGGGTAACAAAACCCAAAACCTCGAAAGGACCGCCTCTCACAAAGGTAAAGCTACTAGCAATATCCCCATATACGAATAGATTCCCAGAAATATATCTGACGCTAAAAAGGTATTGGGGGGATATCCCCTCAACCAACCTCACATGACCTCGTGATTAACTCCTGTCTAAGAGGAGCCTCCTGACGTCGCCAACTATACAATGGATTTCACCACTTCCTTAGACACATATGTTGATTTAATAGCCTTGGAGAAGTTTACTCACAAAATCCTATTCCAAGGCTCTAAATCGTAATCTAGTTTGTGCACCCTAGAAAACAAAATCATTTCTAATCAATTTTAAATTATCAGCGTTGCTTTTAGTGGCCTTGATTACTAAAAAATGTGTGGTAGTGAAACTAATGATGTTATGACTCAGCAAGTAAAATAATTGAATATGAATAAAATGCAAAGTCTTAACTTTAATTCCCAATAAATGATAATCTTTTCAAAATGCAATTTTCAATTTAATTCTGCAATTCAAAAATAAAATGAAATCTTTCAATACATGTACTGATATCAATGATAAGAAAACAAAACATCAAATGCCAACAATGCAAAATGCTTAATATTTTTTTATTTTCAATATAAAAGAATGAAAATGCAAGGACTGAACAACGACTTGATATAAAGATTGTACTGAATGCAATCAAAGACAAACCAAGTAGGATATAAAGAAGCAAACACCTAGCCCAAGATGTAAGGACAATCAATGAAAAGGATGATGAGAAAGGAACCGCCTGGAAATTCAACCAAAGAAAAGTTTCCTATCACTCTGGAGGCACTCAATAGTCATAACAGAGACCCAAGAAGACTCATCAACCATAAAAATTTGCCTAGAAAACATCAAACTCAAAAACCAAGCACACAAGAAAGATGTATGTGATTGTTCAAGAGAAAATCACGTATATACGCCTCTTGCAGAAGGACAACATGCGTATGTACGCGACTGTTAGGAAAAAACCCACGTATATGTATTAAAACACTGCCATGTCAAGGATAAGGCTAAGAAACTCAGACTCAAAATGAACAGAGGCTGTCAAGCAATTAGATGACAAGAAACTCAATATAAACGAGAGCAATCAAAGGAGAAAAACACTCCAAACCCCTAAAAGAAGATTCTATCCCCAATATGGTCGCCAATTCTGTTATGAGGAAAATATCATGGCATGGGGTAAACCACAACAGACTGAAATGACTATAGAAATCAACTCTAATATCAAGTATGCTATATAAAAAAATATGCTAACAAGACAAGATAAAGCGCCTACCTCATCCAGACCTTCGATGAAGTCCACTGTTGAGCACTTGACTCAAAGCAATATACCTGCAACTTGTCCTCAACAACCAATAAATGAAAGCATATGGTGATAATATATAAAGTTAGCACTTTCGATAGCATAATCCATCAATATTCATAATAAATATTCCCATGGAACAACAATTAAAATATTTGCAATACATTAATTAGATAAGAAAAGAGTATTTCTATTAAAATGTAATCAGTAGAAGTGAATGAATTACAAACTTCCATTTTGGCATGATTCAAAACCAAGAAACTAAGTCCCTTCCAGCTGGACCTCCATCATTTCAATCCTCCACCAAGGGAAAGATCATATAAGAGAGACAACGAGGTTCTCAATCAAGTAGGGAAGAGCTTGGGGGCTGAACAATATGTTTAGACTTAAAAGTATAAATGGATGTAGACTCAATATGAAGTGAATAATTTCTCTAGAGTAAATTTTCTCTCAAATTTGAATTCTTCTCCCCTTTTCCACATCTTGTATAGGGCCCATTTATAGCCTTCAAATGGAAATGAAGGGTCGATTCATAACTTTTCCAGTATATGGAAGGTCAAGGATCATGGATCTTGTGACGTGACATGGAAACCCGACACCATTTTTTAATTTGGGAACAAAAACCGATGTACGCGGGCTGTAATGGTGCAACCTACATATACACATGTTGTATAACTATTAGGGCATGTATATGTGGAAAAATATTATTTTTAGCTCTGGGAACTACAAAAAGGGACTTCTAGTCTGCATAGGGAAATGGAAAAAGGCCTTATGAGCAAATTTTCATAGGGTGAGGAAAATATTGCTATAACATTCGTGCTATTGGATGAGACTATAACTATGGCTGATGGAATTGTAGTAGATGTGTGCTACTAGATGATTGTTGCATAGTTATAGAGATATCGACTATGATTATGGCTGATGGCATATTGTAGTAACTATGTGTTACTAGCTGATTTATGCATAATCATAGGTATGCCTATGGCTGATGGCATTGTAGTAGCTGTGTGCTACTAGATGATTACTGCATAGTCATATGGATCCTGACTATGGATGAGGGAATATTGTAGTAGCTGCGTGCTACTAGCTGATTGTTGCATAGTCATGGAGGCAACAAACTATGATTATGAATGAAGGCATATTATAGTGCCTGTTTGCCACTAGCTAATTGTTGCATAATCATAGAGACTGCTGTATTACATGGTGGTAGAATGTGTATCTATCATTTTATTACAGGTGAGAGACATTGTGTCTCTGGATAGTAGTTGTGTGTCACTTGGAGTGGTTGTGAACCACTGGATAGTAGTTATGTACTACTCTAGATCGACACAGTCATGTTCTACTAGATGACATTGTAGTAGTTGTGCACTACTAGATGTTTTTCATAGAGACTAATAGCTCAGGTAATAAATTTGAGAGGGAGCTATAAAGTCAGTTGCAGGAGGAAATAGTTCAGATGGTCCCTAGCTGAGACATGGAGAAAACTATACATACATAAGAGTTGTACACATCCATGTAATAAAGGAGAAGAGGATGAAGTTATAACCTTCTAGAAAGAAGGGTAACTTTGAAGATACATAGTATCTCATATGGAGATTGATTTAGTTGATCACCCTTCAGTTCACCAGGAAGAGTCAGTAGAGCCAGAAGAGCCTACCCGAAATTGTTACAGTAATTAGGAATATACCAACACGGTCTCGTGATACTTTGCACGATGCAAAGGGGCATACAAATATATGGAATTGATAATCCATATCATGAGGAATAGATGGCTCTACCAGTGGTGATAAACCCCACCAAGTACCATCTCATAAGGATCTAGAGTTCATAGGGATTCAACCCTCAGGATCAAGTAGAGAGGAGCATCCTCCCTAAGACATTTCATAGGAGATCAGACTTCAAAAAAGGTCAGTACATCTAGAGGGAGAAAATGATTCCATAGATTATATAGACTTAGAGGGAGTCAAGATTCAGAGGGATCTCACTTCAAAGTTCAAGATGAAGGATCTAGGTTTGATATATTACTTCTTGGGATTAGAAGTGTGGCAGAGATTAGATGATATTTTCCTTAGCCAAGGAAAATATACTGTTGACACCTTGCACAAATTCGGGATGATGGACTACAAGTCCACCGCCACACCCATGATGATAAATATGAAGCTCCTGAGTGATTAATCTTCATATTTGGTGGATCGAACGATGTACATACAATTGATTGGATCCTTTATGTACCTATTTAACACCAGGCCAGACATATGTTTTGCAATGAATACCTTGAGTCAACACATGGTTGAGCCTAGACATAGCAAAAAAACATGTGTTGAGGTACCTACATGATACGAGTGGATATGGATTGAGATATTCCTTGGATGGAGAAGTGAAGCTACATGGATATACAAACTTTGATTGGGCAAAGACTGCAGTCGATCAAAAGAGTACTTCCAGATTCTATCTTCATTTTGGGATCGACGTGATTTCATGGTTGAGTAGGGAGAAGACTTCAGTGGCACTCAGGAAAAAAGAGGTAGAGTATATAACATCCAGTATTGCAATTCGTAAAATTAGTTTTTTGTAGGAATTCATTCAAGACATGATGCAAACGTGAGCATTGAATCTCCAGTACACATCCACAGATCAACAGATTGCAGACATTCTCACCAACCTTTTATCCAAGGCTATGGAAAGATGAGTAGCATCGGGAAGACATACTTCCAGATTGGTCATGCTGATTTGACCAATGGATAATGATACATTCACTCACAGGATTAGACATTCTAATTTTGTGAGTGGTGAATCGAACATGCACAATCTTTCTCCTATTAGTCATGTAGATTTGACTAGGAGCGAAAAAGACTTGAGGTTCTCCGAAGACAAGCTTGGTGTGATGCAGAATGTCCACTCTCATTGAGAGGGAGGTGTGTTGTTTTCATCTCATGAAAGTTAACCCCTCTGTCCAAGGGTTCCCTATATTAGTCATGTGAGGTGATCGAGGGGGTAATCCACTATCAAACCTGATGAGAGAAGAAACACTACACACATAGTTGTGAGGACTATGGGAGTAGCTTCGTGCTACTAGATGAGACTATAACTATGGTTGTTGGCATTGTAGTAGTTGTGTGCTACTAGTTGATTGTTGCATAGTTATAGAGACATCGACTATGATTATGGTTGATGGAATATTGTAGTAATTGTGTGTTACTAGCTGATTGCTGCATAATCATAGATATGACTATGGTTGATGGCATTGTAGTAGTTGTGTGATATTAGCTGATTGTTGCATAGTCATATAGATCCTGACTATGGATGGGGGAATATTGTAATAGTTGTGTTCTACTAGCTGATTTCTGCATAGTCATGGAGGTGGTAGACTATGATTATGGATGAGGGCATATTGTAGTGCATGTGTGCCACTAGCTGACTATTGCATAATCATAGAGACTATTGTATTGTGTGGTGGTAGCTTGTGTAGCTATCATTTGATTGTAGGTGAGAGACATTGTGTCTCTGGATAGTAGTTGTGTGTCACTTGGAGTGGTTGTGCACCACTGGATAGTAGTTATGTACTACTATGGATTGACACAGTCGTGTTCTACTAGATGGAATTGTAGTAGTTGTGCGCTACTAGCTGATTTCCATAGAGACTACTAGTTCACATTGGGAGTAGTTGAGTGTTACTTGATTGCATAGAATGTGATAGACGATTCAATCTACCGATGGAATTGTGGTAGCTATGTGCTACCAATTGATTGCAGGGTAGTCAATGGATTGCTAGATGAAGACATCGTGAAATATGCCTCCCTAGATAAGAGGGAGTGTTGATGTTTTGGTAGCTGCGGGAGGATATTTACCTCCTATATGATGTTTCTTAGATGTAGAGAAGATTCCAGAAGCAAGAGATCCATTGGATAGATGTTGAAATACCTTAGAATAGAAGTCGACCTAGAAGAATAAAGTATAATGAAAAGAAACCTTCCTAGAATATAAGTTGGCCTAGCTAGAAGGAAAGGAAGACTATAAATAAGGAGGTTCCTTAGCTCATTTTTTGAATCACTCACACACTCTCATCTACACAAAATCAAGGCACAAGTTTGGAGAAAGTGATGCAGTTCCTGCAGTGACTTAGTTTCTTCTTGTTCTGTCTTTTGGTATCTCTCTCTTGTGCGCCACTCCTTGAGGAGGTGCGCTATCTTGGTGTAATGTTATTGTTGCAGTTGTGGTCATATTTTTGGTTGATCTATCCTTTATGCTAGGGTTTATCTATTTGGACTTTCTTTGTGAAAAAAATCTATCTAAGAAAGGTTGTTGGCGTTTTCCCAAGATAAATCTCATTGTTCTTTTTGTCTCTTGTTTAATATGCTACTACTCAGTACGTGATATATATATGTTAATGGTAATGAAGTAAAAGAACACAAGTAACTCTAGTGTTCTATAAATAAATAAAATCTAACAATCTTAACCTCTGATCTAGTAAGTACTCAGAGAGATCAAAAGAAACACAGATGTAATTTTGTAGGTTTTTAAAATATATGAGGTTAATATGGATCTATGCTAATTTATGTTATTGTAGGTTTTTATAGTTAATATGGTCCCTTTAGTTCAATTATTTTTCCATTTTTTGTTTTCACGGACTTCTTTTTTTCTCAAATTAGTTTATTAATTTTATAGACATGACACGACTATATAGGTTGTAGATACTGTTATCACTCCAGGAAACTCTCCTAGGCTGTAAGTCGGAGATGCCTGGTAACTAACTCTTTTTTGGGAAATGTTTTCTCAATATTTGATATGGTTTTTGGGTCAAAATGAATATCTAAGTACTTGAGTGTTTTCAAGACTGTCTAGAGATACAAAATCTCACAAGGCTTTCTAGCACCGTGGTCAGATAAAGTTTGATTAAATGGGGGAAAGAAAACAACTATTGAACCAGATTATGTTTCATGCCAACAAACACAATGGGTCTAACAA